>CAMOHE010002952.1:0-11438 GCA_946598075.1 Artocarpus hirsutus
GCTTAATTAGTACTCAAGATGGAAATAAGAACCTCTTAAGGGAGGTTTGAGGTTCGAACCTGAGGGACACGAAAGAAATCCCTGAGGGGCCAGAGGGCCCCAGAGGGGACAGTACGGATGAGTGGGCGGCACGGGGATGGTCTACCAATAAGAGCCATAAGTCTGAGGGCCCTGCAAGGTGGGTCCTATGGAGGCTTGAGGGAGTATGCTTGGGCCGTACGCCACATCCTCTTTCTCTTGGAGTTGACCACGACCTTCCCCTTCAACCGATGAAGATTCTCCATCATCATCTGTCGTTCTTCTTTAGAGGCTTGCCGGGAAGACATGTCTGCAAAGAGGAAACAAGATGATCTCAACAGGACTTAAAAAAAACCCGAGGCTTACAGTCAATCTAAAGCTAGCGTGACAGATAGAGGTGTCGAATCACGTCCTCAAGGTCCTCATCAACTACAGGTGGCCCTAGATCGAAGGAGCCACTCAATGAGTCCTTGAAACTAGATGATGATGGCTCCCTCATTAGCCACCCAGATCGGCTGGTGCTTGGCCCTAGGATGTGAGCGGTGCTTGACCTTGCTACTGTAACCTGCCTGGCTGACTAGGTGAATGGAACGTTTTTACAGGGATTTATTAAGCTGGACTCTTCGAACTAGCTGTAGCAAGAAAGGTTGAACTTTTGGAGCAGAAAGGATTACTGCCGAGTGGATTTGGACTTGGTGCACAAATCTTCCACTACATCAATGAGCTCGCTTTGCTCCCATGGCCTCTTCGAACAAATGTTTCCTTACTCGAATGTCCTCGGGACTTGCTGATCCTTGGGCACGGCTTTACCGGCTCAGGCTAAATAATTCCCCCTGGTGAAGAACCACTCAAACTTCCATAATTTGTTTGAGTTAGGGTTGTGCAAAATAAAATCTTTCTTAAAGCTAAAGAAGTAATACCACCTCGACTATCAAGAAAGCCTCTTCATTTTCCACACTTGCTTGAAGGCTTACTATAGCATCTCGGTTGCTCGATAATACCTCAAAAGCATGTACGTCCCGATCATGGAACGATAACAATTTGGGTTAAGTTGAGCAGGGCACATGTTTAGGTTATTAAATGCCTAGCAAAGAAAAGGCTAGAAAGGCAGCTGAAGCCTGCCCTGAAAGAACTCGATGTACAATGTTATGTGCCCGGCCGGCAGGTTGAGAGGCAAGTCATCCTCCCTAGGTAGTACAAGGTCTATGTCTCTGGAATACCATATTCCTAGCGTAGTGCTTCAAGTCGGGGCTTTATTAATGTGCATGTATATCCTACGGCAAACATCTGGCTAGGCCAAGATCTCCTATACACGATCACACCTTGGACCCTGGTGACAACAATCCTCTCCTCGGCTTCCTCATTTTCGATGATAACCCCTTAGATTCTCCATCCCTGTTTGGCTGATCCTTGCTAGAGACGTCCACAATCACCCGACTTGTAACTGGAGCAAAAGCCCCGACAACTTGGCTCGTGGTGTTTGGCACGTCAGAGGCTGCCACCAAGCTGGCAAGTTCCCGGGTGGCAACTCAGGATGTGCCAACAGCGGCTGCTCTAATGTATAGGTCTTTGTTCTTGCACAACTTAACTGGGTGTCTCCCGTCAATCATATCTAAAAACTCTTGCTTGGGTACTGTCTCAGCACCGAGCCTGAGTATTTCATCTAGCTGAGCCACTCTATCAAGTCCAAGGGACACCCCCTTAATGTCGACTTCCACAATTGTTGACTGGTCAATGTCGATACTGCTGTTCGATCAAGAGATATCTACATTTTGGGAATTGTTAAGGTTGCTCATTTTTGGGTGTTCTCTTTAGGAAAATTACCTGCTCAGGTTTGTAGAAGCTTGGGAAAGTCTAAAGTCCTTAGGTTGTCAACTACAACTCTACAGCTAAAACTCGAAAGTTACGAATTTTAGCTGTGTTTACAAACAAAGAGCTAACTTCTATTTATAGCCGCCTCAGGCGCAAAACTTGGGTGCGTAAACCAAAGAGACACAATGATTACACTCGTCAAGGAGATATCTAATCATGTGTTGACAAGTGTCCCTCCGAGCCTCATCGCATGACCCTTCGTCTTCTATCTCCCTAGGACATCGCCCGAGATCTAATCTGATCCAATCACACCCTCTCGACATAGTCTACCCGACCGAGCACCGATTAGGTGCTTTAGGGGGCTACTGTTGGGGTTGTGCTTAGCGTCGTCCCTCGAGGAAGAAAATCCTAGTGGCTCGGCAAATATGCTCGACAAATACTCTGGGAAGCGCGATGTCAACCCCAATAGCTCGGCCTGTATATCTGAGGTGCTCTGTAGAGCCCCTGCCGGTCGTGGCATATGCTGCCACCTCCTTGGATGGACACGTACTTGGGTCGGGTTGTCAGGGCTTATAAATAGGTGGCTACTGGCCACAAGAACCCAATAAATGGCCACGTTCTTGCCATCAGATAGAGGCTGATCCACTGGTGGGAACCATGACACATGTTACCTGCCTTTTAGTAGGCTTTGATGTGACACGCGAGTTGTGGGCAAAACCTACCTAACACCCAGTTCAAGTGACAGCCTATAAATAGATTGCATTTATTGCAGTTCGAGGTGAACGTGCTCTTTTTTAACTAACCAGCTCTCGTTCTCTGCTAATCAGCACCTGTCTTGAGCGTCGGAGAGCCCTTGTCTAGTACCTCATTGGTGTTCCCTTTTTACCTTTGAAGCGTCATTCTTCTTGCCATAGGTACACCCAAGCGGTCTGAGACAGGTTGGACAAAGCTGTCCAAACACCTTGCACAGCCGTATGTGATATTGAATTGCAGCCATTTACTGATAAGCATCAACAATAGAGGTTTTCACGACGGCTTTTTAATCATCATAGAAGTTTTTTACGATGGTTTAAAACCATCGTGGAAGGCCTTGTTTATACTAGTGTATCCATTTCATTCAAGTTTAGTAGTACTATTGCCTTTTTTAAGGTTAAGGATATAATTGTTCAAATTTCACGTCAAAAGACTCAATTAAAATCCTAAAAAACAGGGAGTACATAAATCATTTGTGCCATGGTTTTTGGTAAAATCACCTAACTAGGATATGGATGCTGGAGTAGTTACAAAATCTTTCGGGGTCAAATTATGAAAAATCACACGATAGTAAGATCTGTATCTAGTTTGAAAAAGATACCAACATTAAATGGGACAAAACGACAGGGAGATAAGACCAATATAGTCCTTTTCAAGCCAAGGAATATTATTTTAGGCGTTTTTCCTTCCTGAGAATTCCTTCATACTTGCAGAAAATTTCTTTTTGATGAGGTCTACACATCAGCTCGTCTATCCATTTTGAATGATCCTTACATCTCCATTAATCGATAAAACGACAATAATGACATAATCCTTATCCTAATTTTCATCAATTGTCGTCTGTTTCTTTGGGCACATTATTCTTGAATTACAATTCTTAGCCTGAATTTTAACTTGAATTTTGGATGTCTCACGTCACAAGAACAAGTCTTCCTTATTGTACTCTTATTTCAAAGTGTTTGTGGCGTACAACGCATGGTAAGACTTCTTAGCTAAAATAAATTGTAGAACTGACCAAATTCTTGACTATTGCATCAAATTTTCCAGCTAATTTCGTTATTCATGGAAACTTCATTTTTCTATCTATCATCGAATAATATAGTCTATTAATATTTGTGGTAATTCTATTTTTAGTCTCCGAATTTATTTTATTTTAGTCTTGACATTCAAAATGTCACACAATTCATCTATAAAAAAACTTTTATAAAATACCCTTCCATTAAGAATCTGTTAAAATTTTGGTAAAAAAGAAAAAGACATATGAACTCGTGTACGATATGATGTGTTATTTAAGAATGGGGTTAACAAAAAAACCTAACAATTCGATGAACCCAATTAGCCCACCTCAAGAAAATTAACCCGAGCCTGACAAGCAATTCAAGCCAACTTGAGATTTCATTAGGTGGGTTCGGGTTGAAATTTTCCCAACTCATCATAGCCCGAACCACCCAATTTTTTTTTTTTTGGTTGCTTTCAAGGCTTTATAAATATAAGAAATCTAATAAAGGAATCATCATATGAGTAAAATTTTATGACTTAAATATCTTATGAATTTTTGCTTTTTCATTTATTTTGGGTTAAATTGTTAGTATTGAATTTTCTTTTCTTTTATATTACACGACCCGACTAACCTATTTAACCCACCCAAACTTTATTTAGGTAGATTGATTTTGAACTTTGGGATAATTCGGTGGGTTAAATTTAAAATCAATCCATCCAAACTTTGACTGGGTGGAAATTGAGATTTTCAAAAAGTCCATCTAACCCACCATGTTCACATTAAGATGTATGAAATGATATTTTGTGTTTGTGTTTTTCAATAGCTAGTTGGAATTAAGCATTTAATGGAATAATGTGCAAATAAGGCTAAAATAAGATTACTGTACAATTTCGGAGTGGAGATTAAACCTAATATTAACTAAAGTATGAAGTATATTGCAATATCACTCTAATTTACTCATATATTTTTCTTAATTATGTTTCTCTTGTGTCCCTTTTTTTTTGGGTGATCTTACCGTACACTTAGGTTCTTTATTTCTTTTACCTATCTTCTCCCCCATATTTTTGAGCTTTAAATTTTAAACAAGTTGTTCAGTTGTTTTACCCCCTTCCTTATGACGAGGTATATACCATACATACCTACATACATACATACATACATATATATATATAGACACACACACCTTATAGTTAGAATAATTTGACAAGTGTCCCACCGAGCACGATGTCATGACATAAAAACTTTGGGCCGGGCACAACACAATATACAATTACAATGTGTTGGCCTCGACACAACACGAGGTAGTGGGTCATATTAATATTAATACTAATTGTAACGCTATTGTTGTTGATGTTTTTGTTCTTGCTATTGCTACTGTAAGGGTTACATTGAGCCAGGCTCCCACAAAACAAAGAAGTAGGTCATGTTAGGCTCATAATTTTGATTACTATTGCTACAAAAAACTTTAAAAGGGCTTAAGAGATATGGGCCAACTGGATTTTCTTATTATGCCAAGCACGATGTAAGTACCAACATGAGACGTACCTAGGCTGCATCTAAAGTTTCATCTTCAGCTGATACGAGTATGATAAGAAGCTTTAGTAGACAAAGTCTAGCACAACCAGGAGCACGCTTGAACCTATTGAATTATGTGTCAATACGGCGGGACATGACGCAATACAATTGACATGTATGTTGTACTTTTCTACACAAGCTAAAGCACCACACCGAAGTCCTAATTACCGCCTAGTACAATTAAAAGAACTTGGGTTAGCTAATGCATATTTTTCCCAAGACAAATTAATTAAGCTCATAGTCTCTTAATAAAAAATGTCAACTATTTTCCACAAACAACACTGACATTCTAGGGGCCGGGTATTGTCTAGAGAAGATAAGAGTCCGATGTCCATATGACTATGCATTATGAGAGTGAAGCAGTGGCTTATTTTCCCTTTTGTTGCGTTGCTCCTGCGCAGAAAGGAACTTTTGAATATGAGCCAAAACATTTAAGGACATGCATTGTAGGGACCACAAGCAAAAATGTCCTCCATTTGAAGGAGGCAATAGCAAATTATTAATCGATCCAACGAAACCAAAAGGGTCCCCTTCAAGTTTTTTTGGGTGAGCAAAAGTTGGGCAGAGAAAGCGAGACATTATGCGGGTAAAATGGTGGATCAAAGAGAAAAATCCCCGATTCTCGTCCCCACCAGAAGACGGGACCCACTCGAGAAATCCCCTTGATTAGAGAGGTAGCCACTGAGAAGACACGGATGAAGATCAAATGCCAAAGATTAGCCAATTAGATACCAGATAAGGGTTGTTGTGGACCCAAAAGCGCAATTTGCTTTTGTGAAGCGGAAAAAAAGGCCAAAAAGTACACACTCGACGGACCCACAAAAAGGGCGACTCATCACTGTTAAATAGAATGTAAAAGCACTCTATGTGGGTCAACCCACATTATAAAAGTCCAATAGATAAACATTTTCAAACGTCACCATTTTTTTCCATACACTTTATTTTCCAATTTCATCTTTCAAACATATCCCATTGTTTTTAGCCTATAGAACATGAGTTGTTCTTCCAGCAAGAACAATTATAAGCTGGTAGTCTCAAACGGCGTCGTCGGAGGCAAAACCGCCAGAGCATGCGACAACTGCGTGAAAAAGACGGCTTGTTGGTACTGCGCCTCCGACGACGCCTTTCTATGCCAAGCCTGCGACCACTCCGTGCACTCGGCCAACTCCTTGGCCCGGCAGCACGAGCGAGCTCTCTTGAAAACGGCCTCGTCTTCTTCCTTACTAACTAAACCGTTACCGACCGAAGAAGGATCCGGGGTTACAGAGCCAACGTGGCACCGAGGCTTCAGACGAAAGGCCCGGACGCCACGGAGCGAGACGAAGCACGTGACCCGACCGAAGCTTCACAAGAATCAGTCACGTGACCACCACCACCACCACCAACAATTCGATCCTCTTGTGCCGGAGATCTGTGGAGACGAGACCTCGCATGAAGAGAATGAGGAGCAGCTGCTTTATCGGGTTCCCATTTTCGATCCCTTCATTGCTGAGGCCGAGCTTTGCACCGCGAACTCATCGAATTCCAACGAGGCGTTGGAGACGAGTGCTAATAATGCCGGAAATGGATTGTTGATAGAATCGAAAGCGGTTTCGTCGCCGTCGGGGAATAATTTACAGCAGTTTCTTCTGATGGAGATGGATCTTGTGGAGTTTGCGGCCGATGTTGAGAGCTTGCTGGGCCGAGGGCTTGAGAACGAGTGTTTCGGTATTGAAGGATTAGGGTTTGTGGCTTGCGAAGAGAAGGAAATTGGAACATCGGTGAAGGTCAAAGAAGAGGAAGAAGAAGAATATGGTATACATATACGCACACAAACGCACACATTTCTTAATAAATCGTACGGATGTTGGCTACAGTTAGTAATTAATTTATTTCGTTGTTAGTGAGTTTTAGTTGATATTCATATTTCTTATAGGTAAGGATTTGAATAGTCGTTGCTGGGCCGAGACGTCGACGGAGGTTGATATGATGAGACCGGAACCGCTCGAGTTGAATTTTGAAGATTACGAGGACTCTCCGGTGCCGTCGTGCGGCGAGGAGGATGATCGTAAGGTAGCGGTGGGGAAGGCGGCAGTGGCGGAGACAAAAAATGATGAAGAGGAGGAGAGGAAGAGCAAGAAGAAGAAGAAAAAGAAAAAGCTTTTGAGGTTGGATTATGAGGCAGTGATTACGGCCTGGGCGAGCCAAGGGTCTCCTTGGACCACTGGAGACCAGCCGGATTTCGACCCCGATGCCGGCTGGCCTGACTTCATGGTTAGTTTGTTTTCTCTGCTGCCCTTTGTTTTGATTTGAAATTAATTAGACTGAGAAAATCTAATTTTAATATCGTTTGTGCAAGCGAGTTGTTATTGTTGTTTTTATCCTTCTTGTTGTTTTATACTTTGGAGTTGTATAGGAAGAAAGGAATTTCTTTACGTTAGGCTTTGGACCGCTGAAATCCCTCATCCGTTAGCATAAATCCCTCATCCGTTAGCATATTGCATACTCCAAGAAAGGGGTTTTCCTGGTCCACGCAGTGCTTATGCGCATTTGGTCAACATGTTAATTAATTTGTCGGTACAAAATGGATAATAGTGAAAATTTTCTAGCTACAACCATATACTCATTTTCAATGTGTGGGACAACGTAAATAACCCCTATAAGATTTGTTTAAACAATATTTTCCTTCTTTTCTTATGACCGTGCTCATAAAATCTTGACCTCTAGTAATTAATAGGGCTAAAATATTTTGTCTATATACACACATTCGTATTATTCTTTTTATTAAAAACATCATCTTGTTTCTAAGACACTTTTTTTTGCACGCATCCGCTCATAATTTGGTCATTTTAATTCTTAGAATAGATGATGTTGTCGTTTGATTGAAGAAAAATCCGCCTCCAATTATGTTACATATGTTTGTATTGGATGTTTTAATCCGTTAATTCAAGTTTCCTATAAAATGAAATTATAATTAGACATTGATACACGTATTTATTATGAATCTAACAGGGTACATATAATAATGCACCTCAACTTCATCATTATTATATGGATTTGAGTGGAGTTGGAGTAAAGCCGGCAATATTGGCCGATGGAGGGAGAGAGGCACGAGTGTCAAGGTATAGAGAAAAGAGGAGAACTCGTTTGTTCTCGAAGAAAATAAGGTATGAGGTTCGCAAATTGAATGCCGAGAAGAGGCCTAGGATGAAAGGAAGGTTTGTCAAGCGAGCTTGTTTTGGAGGACCTACTTTTCCTATGCTTAATAAATGACCCTCCACAATATACATTATATATCCCCAATTTTGCTTTCAGCAAAGTTTTGAATTTTGTGTATATATATCAGCTGAATTAAAATAAGGTCCGTCGGACTTATAAGCTGAAAAGCTTAACTATTACGTGCTATACATTTCTCCCTCCCAAATTGTTTTACAAGTTATTCGATGAAGATTAATAGTGTACACGTATATATATGGACTCATTTTCAATAGTTACGGCTTTGTTTGAGAACTCTGTTTCAACACAAAATTTTAACTACTACAATGTAAAGATTTCACATGTTACAATAAAAAACAAAAGTTTGTGATAGTATAAAGCTCTCACATACTACAATTTTTAAGCTTCAACAAGATATCCAAACACACCCATGTTTTCAATAGTTACATTTTTAATAGGATTTTTGGCAAATTTGCCCCCTAAATTTTTAGTATATTTGCAACATGATCCTTAAACTTTCTTTTGTGGCAATTGAGTCCTTGAATTTAACAAAGTATGGCAATTAAGTCCTAATAACAAACTTCCATTAAAATTTGGTCAGAAACAACCATTTAAGATGCACGTGACCCATTTAAAACACCTATTTAACTCATTTAATCCTAATAAGAGTCAAATTATTCAATTATATGCCCAAAATTAGAAAAAAAAAGAAATTATATCATTAATGATATTTTTACTTTTGTTTGTTTCTATGTATATTTTAATCATTATAATACTTGAAATTATGTCCCTTCCCTCTTAAATGTATCATATGCACCTCACATGATGGTTTTCATCTTAAGTTTGACAAATATAAGTGATTAGAGACTTAATTGCTAATTTAATTAAGTTTAAGGACTCAATTGGTACATTTGCCTAAGTTTAACGACTCAATTGCTATAAAAAAGTTTAACACCACATTGGAAAAAAGCCTAAAGTTTAGGGGTAAATATGTCTAAAACTCTTTTTAATAAGGATGTATTTTTACAACTATTAATGATATGATATGATAAAAATTCAATATTATTAATTATTATAAAATTTTTTTCGTCAACCATCTATTTCATTTGCAATGCAGCAGCTTAAAAAGTTGTATGCGCTTAACTTTTTTTTTTAATTTTTTAATTAGAACAACCCGAATCTTTTAGGACTAGATACAACACACACAAATACCCTAATAAACTTGTATGCAATGTCAATTGTGCACTAGCTATAAATAGGGGCAGAGCCAGAAAAAATTAACGAGAAAGAGTGGAGGTGTAGCTGAACTAATAAGATGAGGGACAAAATTGATTTTTTGGGGAAGGGAGTGGTGGTGTAAAATACAATTTTAAAGCTGTGGAATGTAATTTTAAAGGTGCATAAAATAATTTATATAAAAATTATAAGAAAAAAATTTCACGGCCCTTGTTTCTATGTAGTTTCACTGCTAGCTTTAAATATGGCACAATCTAATTAGGAGCAGTATAATGTTATAGAATGACTGTAGTCATGACCGAAAATGAATTTTCCTCCTTTTTTATTAATTATCAAATTATATTTCTGTACCATATGTTCAAAAATATATAAGACATGTATATCTATGGATAATTCATTAATTTGTTCAATAAATTGAGACACAGTCGGAGGGGAGAGAAAATCGTACTGTCTTATGGTGCCATAATTAATTAGATATGGAGTTCATATCATCAGTCGTATATTGTATTTAATTTGAATGCAAGAAGAAATGAATAATATTATTGTCTACCCACATAAGGGAACAAATGGTCAAGATGGCTTGCTTATAGGCCAATCAGAAGAACTTAAATAACACACTTTCATCTAACACGTTTACTTGATAAAAACTGCAAATATAACTGTACAATCAAAACCGAAATCAAAAGGTGAAAAATGATATAACTACAATATAATTATTTCATCCTTAGTCGTCAAGCCTTTTCTTTTTTTTTCCTTTCTAAATTGGGGGAGGCAGATTTGAATTCTTCACCTTCAAGTAGTCAGTTATAGTTTTAGCACTAGGCTATGCTTGCAACCACACTGCTTCAAGTCCTTTAAATATATGTAAGTATACATGTATATATGTGTGAACTGAAACGAATAAAATGTTATACCCGCTTAACCCTTTGCAAAAAAAAAAAAAAAAGAAAAAAAGAAAAAAACAAAAAGAAAAACAAAAAAAAAAATCTTGGAATAAGCCTTGGGAGGATAGTGGAGAATTTCTTATCCATTTCCAACACTTGGTTTGGTAAAGACAAATTTAAAAGGTGAAATTTGATGGCAAGAGTTGGCCACGCATGCAATAAATTTGAAACCTTGGCATTTCTCTCAACTGCTGTTGGTTAGCATGGCATGAAGGGTCCCCATGTAATAAGTCAAGCTAAAATTTGAAAAGATCATGACCGGTAGTGACGTGGCGGATTAATTAGATTAATAAAATCAAATTTTAATTAAAATCACCAATTAAATGTTTTAGGTTATTTTGAAAAACGTGATAATTTAAAACTTTTTAAAAGCAATTATCGTTAAATTAGAGCACACAAAATGAAATAAAATAATCAAGACAAATAAGCCTAAGTTGGGCCCCACCGGACCTACATTAGTGCACACATATGGTATAACAATAATAAATTACAACCATAGTCCAATACGAGAAATAGAAATTTAAATGTTATATGTCTGGATTTAAATAAGGAAATGATCTAAACAGAATTCCTATGACTCATATGTTTGCCATGTAACGCCCTATTTTCGGACGTCACAGATGTCGTTACATTCATTCGTTACAACATAAATTGAAGCAAACTATTGTAAATAATAACGTGCATTTGAAACCATAGTTTGGAAAAGCATTCCCAGGATCTTAACATACATTTTTTTTTTTACAAAAATACAATTTATAAGAAATTATAATTTTTTCTTAATTATAACAATTTGCTTTTCCATAGACATTGTATAAATAGTTTGCTAATATTATTTAAAATTAAATGGCCTTTGAAAAACAAAAGATAAAATTCTTTGAACATGTCTCGGTCGGCAGGCCGAACTT
>CAMOHE010002953.1:4690-19335 GCA_946598075.1 Artocarpus hirsutus
CCCCCCCCCCCCCCCCCCCCCCCCCCCCCCCCCCCCCGGGGGCGGGTGGTTGGTCTATGACTGTATTTTGGTGGAAGCAGTGAGGACTGTTCTTGCGAGTGTCTCTCTCTCACTCTCGCTCTCTGTCTCTCTCTCTATTTTTCCTCTATTAATAATTTCACCATCCTGCTTTAAGCAGGAAAACCATTCATTTCATTTCATAGCGCAACAAACCATCTTTTACATTCTTGATAGGCACCGCTGAAGATTCTCTGATTTCAGTTTCTGCCCTAAAAAGATGAGGAAATAAATTCTGTTCCTTAGAGTGGGTTGTGGCGTGTTCATGTTGCAGTGAGGAACTTTAAGTCTTTGAGACCTCAAAAATCTGCTGTGAGAAACAATGATTCTTTAGTTAGCAAGCCATCTTGGAGGCAACGTGACCCTTTGGTAAGCTTGAACGTAAATTTTGCAGTCGTCAACAATCTTACCCCACTTTTTGGAGTAATATATACATGCGTTGGCACACTCACACATTAGACACAAGCCTCATTGGAATAATATTTTTTTCTTCTCTTCGAAGCTCTCTAAATTTTTTTGAGGAAAAAAACTCTCTCTAAATTTGATTAGTGTTTGTTTGCAATCTAGTTCTTCAATTAGCAAACTCTGTCCAAGTTGGTAACAGATTTCTGCTAGTGAAGGGGGTTTTCTAAAGAAATTAAAATGTGAAATGCCAGCTAATGAAACTTTTTTCTGATAAATCCCTGATATTGAAACAAGAAAATATCTACAAACAGAGGAAAAGAAAGAACCAAATTTGGGAATTTCTTTATTGACCACTGATATATTTGTGAGTACAGACAAAGAGCAGTTCTAAAACCTAACCACTCTCAAGATGACGACCTCAGAGACTCATCTCAATCCCTCCCTCTTGGCAAGAACCAAGAATCACTAACAAATTTCTGCCTGACTCACTAATTCACCCCTAACAGCTTTTATTCACTAATATAGTCATAACTGCTTCAACTAACTAACTAACACAACATACAAAAGACATTACAATTCCATGTCAGCAAAACTAACACAAAAACGACCACATTCTTATTCCTCCTCCTAACATAAGTATGGTGAACAATTGGCCTATTTTCTCAAATGAATTAGCCAAATTTTCACTCGTCAACAAATCTATCAACTAGTTTGGCAAATTTTTCTGATTGTGCTTAATTGCAAATACTAATTAAGCTTAATGGTCAATTTTTAATATAAAAGGTTAAGAGACTGCCAAGAAAGTTTTTTTTTTAATTTGTTCATTGAATTCCAATGAAAAATCACATGACTATAATATCAAAAAGTGAAGACTGTTTATTCTCTTGATATTTTTCTATCTATTAATCAATAAAATCAATAACATAGATTTTTATCGTTATAAAAGGCAACATTCTATAGTAGCAAAAAGAAATTATTTTTATCGTTATAAAAGGCAACATTCTATAGTAGCAAAAAGAAATTAAATATGATATAAATTGAAAAGGAGAAAAAATAGCAAAGAAAAAATCATACAAAACTCTATACAAATCATTTACACCTTTTTTTAATTTATATAGTATATGGAGACATTAATGCGATTTACCTTGTGACAGTGTTAGCTTTTCTTAAATTATTGTTCTGCCGTCTTTTTTTTCATTTTCAGCTAACTGTATAAGTCACTCTGCATGTATTATAGAGGGTTCCCAATCTCATTGGAGATAGATTTGTTGACTCACAATCTTTCGCCTGTGTTGATGTTATCAACCCAGTAAGGAAACTGCTCTTAAAAATGTTTCTCCTATGTCTACATGTTAGTGTCACAATACCTGTTGGTCGACTTGCGTACTTTTCTTTATTACAGGCAACACAGCAAATTGTTTCTCATGTTCCTTTAACAACAAATGAGGAGTTCAAAGCTGCAGTATTTTCAGCTAAGCGTGCTTTTACTCCATGGAGAAACACACCAATCACAACTCGTCAACGCATTATGTTCAAATTCCAAGAACTTATTCGAAGGGACGTTGTAAGTATTGTGATCTTCTTTTGAGTTATATAAGCCGCAACTATTGTTAATCTGAATCAGAATATGTTGTCATAGGATAAACTTGCGACGTGCATCACTACAGAACATGGCAAAGCATTGAAGGATGCATATAGTGACATATTACATGGGTTAGGTTAGTTTCTGTATTTTCCTTCTTCATACTCTTCTTTCTTTCTTTCCTTTTTCTTTTGGGAATGTTAATTGCTATGCTGGTGATATTTGAATTGACTTTTATTTTTATTTATTTTTTTAATAGAGGTGGTAGAACATGCCTGTGGCATGGCAACCTTGCAAATGGGACAGTTTGTTTCCAATGTATCTAATGGCATTGATACGTACAGCATTAGAGAGCCCCTTGGTGTTTGTGCTGGGATCTGCCCTTTTGAGTTTCCGGCTATGATTCCCTTATGGGTAATTTTGCTGATTTTCTCCATAGCTGTTCTCCTTTTTTTGGGGCTAATATTTTTTATTCTAGAAAGTGTTATGCTCTTTTGCCCGATAAGATTGTTTGGAATTGCATTCTCTTTTGAGGACTAATCGAGTTTAAACCTGTTAAATTCTGTTTTATAGTATTTATGCAGAATTACGTTGAGTCTATTGATCTTGGAACTTTTCAGATTGTTCAAAACGTGATTCGAATTGATATTGCGTGTGCTGCTTTAAGCTTTTGGATTTTTTTTCCTTTCTCTTGGGTGGGGAGCAGAAAGAACAAACCACATGCCGTACAGCTAAGCCAAAATGAAAATATACAAGGAATGTTGAAGATGGGTAGATACTTTTTTCGGCCTTTTGCATTATGTTATTTTTGTGGTTTTGTAACTCAACTGTGATTCAAACTTAAGGATGCCTCCTGCATGGTTCTTGTCTGCTTTGTGTAAATTTGCTACCTCAAAGGGAAACAAAAAGAAGAAAGCTTAATATATGCTGAAAAGTCTCTTTGATGTATCTATGGAGTGTTTGGGAAAGAAAAGTAACTCTTGGTTTGCACTGTTGATTTGACAGTTCAATTCAGAAAACACCTCCCCCTTATTTTCTTTTTGAACCCATTTTTCAAGCCACACTTTTCAAACAAGACATTTTAAACCAAAAAAATTCAAATCACAAGTTTCAAATCAATGAACCAAACAGACGCCATATTTTGAAAGGCGTTTTTGATTGTGTATCTACTTTCACCATGCAGATGTTTCCTGTTGCAGTCACTTGTGGCAATACCTTTGTTCTGAAGCCATCAGAAAAAGATCCAGGTGATTTAAGGACCCTTGTAGTGAATTGATCACGGAAAATTTTTAATATAATGCATTGAACTAAAGAACTCAAGGCATTTATGTCTTTAACTTTGGTTTTTAGATGAGATGCTGTGCAACTGGTTCAGTTTTGCCACTTATCCTGATGCTGATCACTGTGAAAAGATGCGGGAGATTTCATGTTTAAATTCTCTATTTTCTTATAGTCTACAATGTTTTGCATTGTCCCTTGACATCGAAGAAAATATATTTATATCAAAACTCAAAATAGATTAAACAACCCAATGGCAAAAACTACCAAATGAAGCCACCTTTAAGCCAATGGCAAAAACTACCAAATGAAGCCACCTTTAAGTTGGAGTCATGCAAAAAGGAAAGACCCAGCAATACTGAATTTGGAGACAGAATTCACAAAGTATGAGTGTTGTCTACCTTGTCCCCGATGAATGTGCTCAATGTTTATGCCTGCAAATGAGTGATTTGAGGAGATAGTAAATGGATAAGATCCTTGAAATGTCTAATTATGTTTTCAGATACATGATGGGGGAAACAGATAAAACTGACGTCTCTAGGCAATAAATAGAAATCCATAGTCTAGGTAGTACTTAATAGCTTTGTTATCACTTAAAATGCATAGGTTTGGGCATAACATTTGGTTTGTATTGCATTTTTTTCAGGGGTTTTGATGATGCTAGCAGAGTTAGCAATCGAAGCTGGTTTGCCTAATGGTGTCTTAAATATTGTTCATGGGACTAGTGTAAGATTTTCTCTCAGTTTATCTCTCATACTTTGTTCACTCGGCCTTCACCAATTATCATGGTTTTGCTCCCGAATAGGAAGAAATATTAAAAAAGACAGCAATATTTCTTCTCCTTACAAATTATCCACATCAAACTATCATTTTAATGTCAGAAACATTTTTACTATTTTTTTTTTTCTATGCCATTTACTTTATGTGCACCTTTCTTATGTTTTTGCTAGATAATTGTCAGATCCTATTGCTTTGCTTTATGCTTTGATGTGCCTTCTTGTTTTATATATTATCATCTTTCAAACTTTGTTTTGTGCAGGATATTGTCAATGCTATTTGCGATGATGACAACATCAAAGCTATTGCATTTGTTGGACAAAGTACTGTAAGTTATTCCTCCACTTTGAGTTGTTTTCTAACTTAGGATTCTTACTATTTTTACTTTTGTATTTCTGGTGATTTCTTGGTTATGAATTTTCGTTGGGCTTAGTCTTGTATTTGTTTATTTATTTGTTTCTACTATGTAAAGGGCGGTGCATACATTTATGCAAGAGCATCAGCCAAAGGTAAACGTATCCAGGTATTTGTTCTTCTAAAAGTCTGAAGTTGCTACCATGGCAAACTCTTTCTTTAATGTAGTAATTGACATCAATCTGAATTTTCTGGTTTGCTATTGAATTCAGTCCAATCTTGGAGCCAAAAATCATGCAGTTGTTATGCCAGACGCAAACATGGAGGCTACCTTGAATGCCCTTGTTGCAACTGGTTTTGGTGCTGCTGGACAAAAGTGCATGACAATCAGTGCTGTTGTTTTTGTTGGAGGCATAGATCCATGGTGCTGTACTTTCTTTCCTTGCACATATTGCGTTATTTCATTTTATTTATTATTTAAAATTTCTATGAAAAGATAAACTGTTATATCCAAGCACTGCTTCTTGTATGAGTTGTTTCCCTTTCATCTTACCCTTGAGTTTTACGGGCATGCTTACTTTGTAATTGTATATAATGGGAAGAGAGTTTTTGGAAAGGAAGAAAAGGAGTAAGAAAGGGTTCATTGTTTACTTACCTATTGGGACGTTCAATTGGAAACAATCTAATTTACTTTCTAGTATTGACTTAGAGGATTAGAATGAATTAACTTAAGTACTGAGTGTCCTTCAGCCAATAATTAGTGGCTAAAAATTAATTAGTGTGAAACTGGTATTGTATTTTATTCTCTTCCAAAGGGAAACAAAGCCATGGGGTAAGTTACATATGCGGGCACACCAAATTAGCATTTTTCATTTTGTAAGTAAACACATGAGTGGGTGGGAAGGGGAACTCTCCATTTTCTGTTCTGTTCATGAATAAACAAGCCTGAGAGGTTCCAGTAAGCTTGGTGAGAATTGCGTGGCAATAGCTCTGGGGCTAGGTTCAGAAATTTCTATCCCTCTGTAACCTTGGCTAATAGGAAAGGCAAGGTTCACATTAACAAGAAAAAGGGAAATGTAGAAGTTATAAATTTTGTTATAGGAAAAATAAATAGCATTGTCCAGTTAAGAAAGTTCCAGGATTCTAACCCAAACACGTAGATACGACAAAAAAAGAACTTTATTGATGAAGGGAATACGATTGGGTCATATACTAGGAACCACTCAGACCTCCCTACTTGGATTACGAACTCTCCAATTTCATGATTTCATCCATAATTCTTCACTAACTTTGAATCCCCTTTTATACTAGTAATTTCCTTCTAACAAGCTGCTAACAACCACCCTATAGTTCGTTGCACTTTCTGACTAGTAACTATACTAGACTCTACGACCTCTACTAATCTCTGCCTCCGGCCATTGCAATGTTTGTTTATCTCTTAATGTGTTGGTCCAACATTATTGTTTCTTAGAGCTCATTGGATTATTTGATAGGTACAGCATAGTTCGTCATTGTTATGAGCCTATTATTATTTTCATGATAAACAAAAAGATTAAAATGGCTGATTTGGGAAAATGGTCGATTTCTAAGTGGGAAATTGAAAAATGGCCAAACTTTTTGGGCTGAAAAAATGATCTTTTTCTGGGTAGATCTTATTTTTATTGACTAAATAATTGGCAAATCTTAGCAAGTGTCACATGTACTGATTACATTAATAGGTAAATCGATTAACAAAATTTAATGGGTAAATCTCATTTTAAGGAGTAAATCGGGCCATTTTATTCGGTGCTGGTAAATCTAGCCATCTACCAAATATGAAAAAAAGGGTTATCTACAACAATTTCTTTATAAAAACAGGGAGGATAAACTAGTGGAGCGTGCAAAAGCCCTTAAAGTGAGTGCTGGAATAGAAGCGGATGCAGATCTTGGTCCAGTGATAAGCAAACAGGTGATGACTGATTGAAGCTTTTGATTTCATATTCCCTTTTGAATAATGCATCCGGAATTTCTTTGGCTTCATTTTTCTAAGCACCTCATGTTTTCTTTTGTTCGGCTCATATAATGATCCATGACTGCCAGGCAAAGGAGCAAATTTGCAGATTGATCCAAACAGGTGTTGATAGCGGTGCAAAACTTGTGCTCGATGGAAGAAACATTGTGGTATGTAATCTTTTGCAGACAATTATCTGTTAATCATTTTTTTATCGGTATGCACGGACGAAAATGTTGATGTCGACGGAGTTTTCGAGGTTTTGATATACGGATAATGTCGACGGATATTTTGGAACAAAATGGATATCTTGATAAAAACTTGTAATTTTTTCTTAAAGCTTTGCACAATACTAAAACAATTAATGTTACTTAATTTGAATCAAGTTTATAACATAAAATAATATATTTTTGGTCTAATATGAGAGTTATATTGCGAACTATGAAAGGATACCATCATAACTATATATTGATTGTGATTCTGATATTATTTTACATGCTTATTACACAAGGCACAATAATATAATAGAGTGCATAAAAAACTACCACCAAACATTATAAAATATACACAAACTTCAAGTATTTTCAATACCAAAATAAGTTTTTGGCAGGTTGGAAAGCATTATATAGATTTCGATTTTGATCTAAACAATACATATGCAGGATATTACTTTTGAATAGTTCTGAAAGTAATTGTTGATGTGCCACATGTATATTTATTGATCTCTTTCGATTGTTAACCCATTAATTGGATATTGTTAGTTCATTCAACTTGATGAGTTTGTTAGTTCATTCAACTTGATGAGTAGTTCTTTTATAGAGTTGTAATAACATCTCATCACTAATTTATGGTAGAGGATAGACAAGTATATAAAAAATAAAACCATTTTGGTTTTATACTTCTAACGCTAATGGACAAAAATAGTAAAAGTATACTATATACATAATGCATCTACATTTTATGAAGGCTTTGTAGGAACCATAAAAAATTGCATGTGCTCCACTAAGAACACTAATTGAAACTAATAGACAAAGATAGTAAAAATGTAATACATACATCTACATGTAACATAACATAGGGCTGTGCAAAAAAACCATGAACAATCGCACAACTATATTATATGATAAACAATAATTCATACTTATAGATAAATAGTAGAAGTATATTACATCTATGTCTAGAAGATTTAAAGCTTAAAACTTTGTAGAATAAAATGTGAAAAATCTTATGAATATATTCTTTGAAAAAAAAAAGATTGAAGTCATGAATGTATTTTTCGAAGAAAAAAATAGAATTAAAAATGAATTCCATTACCAAAATTTTAATTTTTGAATGTGAAGTTCCAAAGTATTTAAATACCAAATAAGTCTTAATAAATGCTTTTTTTATTGCTGTTAGGGTCAAAATATTCGTTACATTTTATTGAAAAATAATTTAAAAAAAAAGCCCTACAAAATTGATTTTTGTGCAAAGAATAAAAATTTTCCGACGTTTTTAGACATTTTGTGAATATTTTTTGAAAATATTCACGGATATCTATTGATATTGAGAATATTTATGGACATTATGGATATTTTACGGATATCCTGACAGATAAATCCTTCTCCTATATCCATGTTGATACTTCAAGATATGGATATTGTCGTGGAAACGTGACAATATCATGGACATTTTCATCTTTGTTGTTACGTATTAATTATGTCCACCTATTTATGATTTAATGGTAAAAATTTGCATTTAATGACATATTTCAGTCTAATATTTTGCAGTTAATAGGGCCAGGTAACTTTTTCTTCCTAGCTTCCTTTTTGGGGATTGAACGATTAAATCTGGAGTGGATGCTGGGACATTTTTTTTTACCGTCCTTTTGTTCTCTTTTACCGATATATACAGACATTTAATTCTTTAATTTTCTTGTTTTGTAAATTATTAACAGGGCTTAGAACAGTCAATAAATTTTTCTTTTCTGAATTATGATTAACATACTATTAAACAGCTTTTTTTAGGTGAATTTGTGTTTTATTGTTTTAGACTGTAAAAAAAAAAGCCTTGCTTGTTGTTTTACTTTTCTCCTTAGGATATAAAAGCTAGTTGGATCTTTTTCACATTAATTTTTTTTTCCTTATAATAATTAGGTTCCGGGATATGAGCGTGGCAACTTCGTTGGTCCCACCATCTTATCCGACATTACCGTTAACATGGAATGTTATAAGGTATTTTAAGAACCTTTACAAGATGGAATTTTGGTGCCTAATACTTCTTCTGGAATTGTAATCCACTTGTTTTTGTGTGAATGCGCGTTTTTTTTTTTTTTCTTTTAAAGCGCGTTTAAATATCTAAAAAATCTATCTGATGTTCATCTCAAAAAAACTATGATAAATAAATATCTAAAGAATATATTCATCTCAAAAAAAAAAAAAATCTATGATAAATAATTATATTGCCCTCTTGTTTTTTGCAGGAGGAAATTTTGGGCCCAGTCCTCCTCTGTATGCAGGTAGCCATTGGTCACATCTCATTTAACATGCGTGACACGTGGGTTATTATATGATTTGAAAAGATTTAACGTTATACCATTCGACACAGGCTGTGAGCATTGAGGACGCCATAAACATCGTTAACAGAAATAAGTATGCCCAAGTTTATTCCTGTGACAGCCATTTTTGTCTAATCTCTTTAAGCTTATGTCTTATTGCTGCCCTCCTAACAGATCCTTCAATGGAGCCTCCATATTTACAGCATCCGGAATAGCAGCAAGAAAATTCATAGCCGAGGTTGATGTTGGGCAGGTAACCAAAAACGAAAACCAAAAATAATAAGATGTTTTGTGAATCGAGTTTGTTTTGCATATTTACCAGCTACGTTGTTATATGGAATTGTTTGTCATAGGTTGGCATAAATGTTCCTATTTCAGTCCCACCTTTTGCCGCTGATCTCAACTTTGATGGTAGAACAAGCATATTCGAATTTACCCATTATAGCAACTATTACCCAAAAAAAAAATTAGATCTGATTCTTGACCTCTGTGAATTTTAGGTATGGCAGGAATTCAATTTTACACCCAGGTTAAGACTGTTACTCAACAATGGAAGGATTTATTGGGTAATGATTGTGGAGCATCTATGTCACTACCAAGTTCATAGGCTAGGAAAGATGTTCAATAATGTATACAATTTGTTCTTGGTGTAGATATCTTATTTTACGTTTGCAATGTATATTATATTGACATATATAATAGATGGATGTGTAGATAAGGCCAAACAGATCAGATCAGGTCAAGATGTGGATCTAATTGAATAATGTTAAAAAAGAGAACAGAAAAAATTACATTTATCAATGGAATATACTATTGTATAAGATTATCTTTCCCCTCTTCTTACACGACACTCAAAGGCACTTGCCTGTGGAGTGCGCACTGTATAGTCCAAAACTTGACTTCCATTAATCTTATCTCGTCCTGGCATCGTCAGCGAAAACCAGAGGGTGACACCTATTGGAGAAGAAAGACGATTTTTTGATACACTATTCAGTCAGATATTGCAAATTCTTGCTCGTCTAAGTTAAAACTCTTTCCATTAAAAAAAAAAAAAAAAACAAATAAATAAACTATATTGCGACATAGCTACTCTTGCGAGTTTCTTCAAAATAAATAAATAAATAAATAAATAAATAAATAAATAAATAACACGAAGTATCCTAGGAAATGACATTGCTGTTAATGGCTCTAACTTTAAATCATATGTGAAAAATATTGGATTGGACTTCTCCCCTCAATCTTTAGGAGCTATGTGTCCAGTCATTCAAAATTGATTTGGGCAATGCTTAATTGAATAGGCCAATCGATCTACTAATTATGTTATGAACCACTAGAATATTGCTGGTTCACTGGCAGCTCAAGGGACTCAAGTGAATCTAGTTGTCTTGATGTGTGTTTGGCAGGAGGGATGGATTGAATAATTATGAGTTTCCTTAGTGTTGTTTGATATGATAAAAAGGTAACCTAAAGATGATTAGATTTGTTAGTTAGCCCTCCGATAGAATGGAAACGATCTTTCTGACCGTTTGGTTCTTTTTTCTTTTCTATTTTTTTGCTAAATTGAACTTCATTAGAAACTATTAAAAGAAAAAGTTTTTATGTACAGGATATTTTTGTACATAGATATAGGAAGCTTTCTTTTTTTTTTTTGTCTATTTAATTTTTATATGGCATTTTGTATTAATGAGTTGGAAATTAGTTATAGCGAACTTTTATCTTCGACCATTATATAACATTTATTTTCTTTGTCATTTATTCATTCAATGAATGCAACACCCTTTTGCATACTATTTTTTGTTCTTCTTTTTCTAATATGGTATCAGAGCACTTTTTCTTTGTTTTGCTCTCTTCGTCTTTCTTTTTCTTCTGATGGCTTGAGGTGGTGGAAACAACAATCGTGTTGTTGTGGGAACCTCTTATCTGCTAGCAATAGAAGATTCTACAAGTCCATATTTTCTCTATAACAGAGATCATCTTGGACTTACTCTGGCTTCTCACTAACTCATCGACTCTAACTACAACACTTGGAGTTGAGCTATGGTGATTGCATTCATAGTTAAAAACAAAGTTGACTTCGTTGATTGAAGTATCCGTCATCTCAATCTAGAAGAATTGCTCTATGGTTCCTGGATTGGCTGTAACAATATGGTGATCTCATGGATTCTCAATGTTGTTACTCGAAACATTGCTGATAGTCTCTTGTATATCAACATGACCTTTGAGAGCTGGAACAATCTATGCAATCGATTTCACCAAAGCAACGACTCTAGAATTTTATAGATCAAGACCCACATGGTTGCTATGCTTTAAGGACCTCTTGATGTGAGCATGTACTAAATCGGCATAAGATCCTATGGGATGAACTCAAGGATTTCTAATCAGTTCTTGTTTGTAGTTGTGGAGGAATGAAGACCTGGATGGATTACCAATAGTAAGAGTATGTTTATGCAATTTTTAATGGGACTCAACAAGTCCTACTTGCAGACATGAGCTCAGATCTTACTCATGGATCCCTTGCTTCCCTTGGCCAAGCTGTTCTATCTTGTTGTTTAAGAGGAACATCAGCGTGCTATTAACCACTATTAACCATGGTTTTTCTGCCTCCTCTAAAGCTTTGGCTCAAGTGAACTTGCCTCAACCATCTGTGAACTTGTCCACAGCAAATCCTGCTCCTTATCCCAAAGGAGACTGTCCTCTATGCTCACACTATGGTTTGCAAAGGCACACCATTGACAAATGTTATAACTTCCATGGGTATCCTCTTGGGTACAAAGTGCAGTCCAAATCTTTTCCACCAAAACCTCAAGTGAATCAGGCCATTGCGCATCTACCAGCTTCTACAACATCCTAAGGAAGCTAAGCAGATTCTCCTATGAATTTCTTGACACTTCATAGTGCCAACAACTCATTATTCTTTTGAGTTCATAGCTCCAACTTGGCAATCATAGCTCCTTTTCTTAGTAGCCTAGACCATCTGTTTTTAGCTTCAGTAGTATTTATTCCTTTTCTTCCATCTTAGTTACTCCTTCTATACCTTACACTTCTCGGGTTTTGGATACTTGTGCTATGCACCATGTTTGTTGCTCATTGTCATGTTTTAGTTATTCTGTTTTAGCTACCAGTTCATTACTCACATTATCAAATGGTCATTCTATCCTTGTTGATCGTATAAGCTTAGTATGATTGTCCAGTCATTTCATTTTTAATAACATCCTTTTGTTCCTTAATTCCATTCTAACCTTCTTTCTATTAGTTTTATCACTCAAAGTCATTAACCTTTTTTTTTGAAGGTGGAGTCATCACTTGTCTGTTAATTTCTTATCTGGATCTTGTGCTATCCAGGACCATTACAAGGCCAATTGATTGGGATGGGTGGGTGAGAAGGAAATCTCTATTCCTTGGACACCAGAACTTTATTCCCAATTTTTTTAAATGTTACAACAAAATATAATAATGTTAGCGTTATAGACAATGAATTGTGGCATTTTCGTTTGGGTCATCCCTTTTATGTTAAACATCATACATTGAGAAATGAATTAAAAATTAGAAATATTTCTGGCAATCCTTCACATTGTTCTATTTGTCATTTAGCAAAGCAAAAACATTTATCTTTTGTTTCTAATAATTCATTATTAGATTCTACTTTTCAAATAGTTCATTGTGATATACAGGGACCCTTTACCTTAATGACACATGAAGGTTTTCATTACTTTCTAACCACTATGGATGATTCTAGTCGTTTTACTTAGATATAACAATTACAAGCCAAATTTGATGTGATCAAAGTTTTTCTTGATTTCTATGCTTTTATCCAAACTCAATTTGGTGTGTCCATCAAGTCAGTACGGTCAGATAATACACCAAAATTGTCATTTAGTGATTTCTTTCAAGTTAAGGGCGTTATATCTTTCCATTCTTGTATTGATACTTCACAATAAAATTCTATGGTTGAACTCAAGCACCGGCACATTCTGAATGTTGCTCGAGCCATGTATTTTCAATCACAAGTCCCTCTAACTTATTAGGGAGATTGCATACATAGAGCCGTTTAACTTAGAAACCATACCCTTTATCCACTCTTGTTAAAAAAGACTCTTTTTGAGTGTCTTTAGAACAAAAAACCCACTTATTCTCATATTCTAGCCTTCGGCTGCTTGTTTTATGGTTTAAAACTCACTTGACAATGAACAAAATACTCTCCATGAGCTATTAGGTAGTTTTCCTAACTATCCTCTTGTCTATAAGGGATATAAGCTTCTCGACCTCTCTAATAATAAAGTCTTGATATCTCGAGATGTCGTATTCCATGAGTCCCTCTTTCTTTTTTAGTCTATTTCCATACCGAGTCACACTTTTGATTTCTTTTCTAACCGTGTCTTGCCACTTCCTTTATCTGATGTTCCAACGTCTAGTGCCATTCCTACATCTAGCTTTTCTTGTTCCACTTGACCAGCGTATGCCATTAGACCTTTATCTTATCTTCAAGACTATCATTGCTATGCTCTTACTCCACATCATTCAATTCTCATCCACTCTCTGAAGTCCTCAATTAAAGAAAATTATCTCCTTCACACCAAGCCTTTGTGTCAACCATATATTCTCATTCTGAACCGACCACATATGATGAGGCTGTTGCATGTTTGAAGTCATGAGAAGCCATGTCTATTGAGTTGCAAGTGTAGAGTACTTACAAATGACAATGTTGTTGATCCACTCACTAAGCCTCTTCCACAGCCTAAGCATGAGAGTCATACTAGGTCAATGGGTATTAGATACAATATTGATTGGACCTAGTGCAAGTGGGAGATTGTTAGTGATGTGCCCTAGGCCAATTATGTAATGACCACATATTGACTTCATTACATTTGCATTTTATTAATAAAGAGGCATTTTCATTATTGTTTTTTTATTCTAATTTCATGAATAGTTAATTCTACCTAAGGTCATCAAGTATGTGACTTGATAGTAAAACTCTTAGGTGAAAATTAAATTATATTATAAATTATCCATATTCGGTCATTATTATTGAGATAATAATGAATGAAGACTAGCATGAAGTTTGACTGATAATTATGTTTTACTAATCATGTGTATGAGATACTAAGTCAACTCATAGATACATATTTGAGAAATGATATATTGGATTGACCCGCAATGAGAATACTGCATAGATAATTATCATAAGTGATTCTCATCACAATAGTATTATCCTAGTCCTCTGATCTGAAATCACCATGGTTTCCTACATGACAAGTTTATATTTTGACACAATTTAATATTACCTTTAACAGGATGATGGAATAGATTGTTGTTGGATATAGAGTGAATCATGTGAGGAATATGAGTGATTAAGAAGGAATTTGTCCCTCATTTATTATGAGAAAGATATCTATAGGCCCTTTGATAAGTTACACTGAAGTAAAATGTATGACCTTACTGGAATGAATTGATAAGGGTTATCAATATCAATCTACTCAAGATCGAGAAATAATATAATTGAATAGTATAAGGATGACATAAACCATGCCTTATGTTCAATCAAGGTATCTAGTGACAAAAGGACATTAATACTTATTGTGGATTAGGTTATGTCGGATTATTGACATTCGTATAACTTGGGTAATCATAATGTCTTGCTAGAGGCCACTTATGATTTGTGGGCCAAA
>CAMOHE010002982.1:4000-40169 GCA_946598075.1 Artocarpus hirsutus
AATTCTTTATTAAAGAAGAACATAATTGTATATTTCAGTTATTGAACATGGTTATTATTTTCTTACCATGTGGGGGCACAACTAAAAATTTACGCAAAAAGTAAGTGTAAAAATTAAAATTCTAAAATAATAGTGGGATTAAGAATGTTGCTCCACCATAGGGTGGGAGTGGATTGGAGAGCATTGGTGTCAGGAGCTATCAAAGAGAGGTACACGCGATCGCACTTTGGGATGGCGCAGTGGACGATGTTGGTAGCTCCTTGGAGGGGTGCAGCAGATGCGAGTCGTCATAGGGATAAATCTCTGAAATCATTCTTCTTTTCCCCAAATTTTTTAGGTTCTTAAACTGTGCTTTTTAAATGAGCCTTTTTTTTTTTTCCGATTTTCCTTCTACGTTTTAAGGGAAATTTTGGTAATTTAAGTTATCAAAATTAACTCTTGACTGAAAGAAGATACGTATCTTGGTCATTTGAGTTCTTGTATTGAAATTTAGACAACTGAATATAATTTAAGATTTTATAGATAAAATATTTTGAAGAATTCACATAAATGTTACTTTTTATACTAAAATTTTATTTATACTACAAAATATAAAAAGTTTTTATGCCACTTGAAATGCCACAAAATAGATTAAGGGATTATTAGTTCCACAAAAGGATGAAAATATCAGTATTAATAGAAATATTGGTACTTCAATTTTATAGAAATTTTGAGGAAAATATTGATATCGGTGGAAATTTCATCAAGAATTACAGAAATTACAGAAATTTTATATTGAATATATCTCTAATACTTTAAGATACAATCAACATTAAAAAGAAATATAAATAAACATGACTTACATAATAAACTTTATACATATTAGATTTGTCAATACCAAATAGAAGGTTTGTGAAGCTCTCGGATGTTGATTAAACAAGATTGATGACATGACATGTTATTTGAATAGTGCTAAATATGGTTATGAATATACCATATGTAGGTTTGTTGACTTCTTTTACTATTTTTATAAATGAGAAACTATGAATTCTCCTAATTATTTGCTTGAGATAGTAGTGGTATGCTCAGAGGAGGACAAATAAAAGTCCTAATTATATAGATAATAAGCATAAGGAGCCTCATTAAAGAAGTTGCTATAATTGAATCCTAAATTCATTAATTGTAAATTCATAAAAATATTATCTTCATCCGATGTTAACATTCTTAATATCTATGAGACAAATATTCATATATTGAAAGTATAAAACATTGGTAGATTATTTAAAGAGAAAAAACTCCATTAAATTTTTTAATTTATGATATTATTGAAATTTGGTCAAAATTTCAACTATATGTACCGAAATTTTATATAAAATACACTACAAATTTTTTGATATTGATGTTAATATTTCTCTAATATTTTGCCGAAATCGATATTACAGTGGATAGATAATTTGGTACCACAAAAGTTCTAAAATCTTGTCAATATTTAAATCTATGGTTCCACATGTCTTATTAGGACATTTTAATATGTTTCAATGGGACATTCCAAATGTCCTACCAAGACATTTCAACATGTCCTGCTAGGACATTTCTATATTTTCTAGTGGGACATTCCAAAAACCTTCTACATATCCTACTAGGACCTTTCAATATGTCCTGGTGGGACATTATGAAAATCTCCCATATGTCCTCATGGGACATTTTGAACATTCTAAAAACCTTGGAAATGTCCAAACACAGCCATTAAAGATTGTTTGTACCTAGAGGAGCTTCCATCTGATCGGCACATGGCTGGCCCAACAGATGTGGGAGACAAGGAGGTCAACAAGGTCCGGCAAGGGTAGAGGGATCGTCGTTCTTCTCCTGTGCCAACTTCATGATCTTCAGCACGGTTTCCCATAGATGACCTGTCGCTTTTTGTATGGACACAGCCGCCATTGCTCTATTCTCAGGCAACTTTCTCTCGAGTCTTTGAGTTCCAAACACTAGTTTGTTTCCCATTTTGAAGCTTTTGCTTCGTGAGAAACCAGAGTCGCCGTCATCTCGCCTAAACTCACCATCGTCATTGCTGACAAAAAGTGCCATCTTCCAATTTCATCCACCGTCTTTATCGTCGCACTTCACCAGAGATTGCGACCTATATTCAACTTTGAGCTTCGCCAGGGCTGAGCTTCATCATAGATTTTAGGTTCTTCTACAGCTAAGAATGAGAAGAGAACGACAAATGAAGGAGAAAAAGGAGGAGAGAGAGAGTGAAAGGAAAGAGCGGGAAAATCAGGAGGAAAAAGGAGGGATGGTAAAAACAAAGGAAAAAATGATGGGATAAACTTTTTGTTAGCCTTTTTTGTAGCATAAAAAAATACATATACAGAAAAATAGCATAACATCTAATTTGCTGAAAGATTTTTGAATCCCTCATAGATCTATTTTTTCAGTTAATACTTCTTAGGAAATATATAAAAATTTAAAATATCATAAATTAATCTTCTCAACTTATCCTTTAAAATCTTTTCTTTTATATTATTATCAGCTTCTACTTCATATTCATAAATAAAAAAAATTACAAAATTAAAAATAATAGAATAAATATATAAAAATTTTGAATCAACCGTATCATAATCTAAAGATATTAGTCATTATATTCTTGAATTTAACCAGATTTTATTAATACTTTTTTTATTTTCTGATTGGGTGAATTTAAATATCAATAAAGATTTTTTAGGATCAAAGTAGTGGTGAAATAGACCACCACGTCCCTTGTATCATGAGATTAAGGCCCCCTTCTTCCGTGATCATAATGCCGATGCCCCCCTGCCTCTCCATCATGACGTCATGAGGCCAAGCCCCATGCGGACCAAAAAAGACAGGGGGGGTCTAACTTATATGAATATCGTCCTAAAAAAGCATTTTTTTTGATATTGTCCTCTTAAAAATGCTCTTTTGAAAACTCTCTATTAATTAAAAATGTAATTTGTAAGTCTAAATTACCCTCTCTCTTCGTTCCCTCATGAGGAATGTAATCTTAAAACTCGCCGGATTCCATCCAAGAACCCATCAGAACGTATCAGGTTTCGTCATAGAATCTAATGGGACTAGCCAAGGTCTATCTCGTAACCTGTCGAAACCTTTGAGGTTCCGTCCTGTAACTCATTCTTTTTTGAAGCTTGCTAGAACCCACCAGGTTTCAATATAGACCCACCAGATTCTGTCTTGGATTTCCCCAAATTCCAACATATTTTTTTGAAACAATGAAACACTAACCGCCTCTGGTCACTAGCAGGGGATGCCAAATTGTAACTTGGTAGGTTTTAGCATATTTTTTTAAAACAAAAAAGTATCAACTACCTTCCGTCGCCTATTCAGGGTGCCGGAGTATAATATAACCCGTTAGATTCTGTCCCAGAATCTGTCAGATTTTATCACGGAACCTGCTAGAATTTAGAATTAAAAATCTCACAAAGAAAAAAACTTGTTATGTTTTTCATTAACTTCTACAAACCAGGCCCTCGTTCCAAAAATATAATTTGCAAATTACAAACTTGTCCAAAAAATTGCGTCAACAAACTTCAACAAATGAAGTTGTCAAAACAATGAAAATGTTCAAAGTAGGCAACCAAAGAGCTACAATACCAACCGAAAAAGAAACCAAACATTAACCATTGTTAAAATTGAAAAAAAAAAAAAGAAATTATTGACGTAAGACCTAATTCCTTCTTTTTTTTACTCAAAAGCTAGAAATTCTGCCCAAGATTCACTTTTCTTGTGATTGAGGACATATGTTTGGCAGCCGTGTAAAGAATAGGGGCAGATCTACAATGGCTATTAGCAAAGAAGGAAAATAAAAAACAAAAACAAAAAAAAAACTAGCAAGTGATATTTGATGACATTACAGAAGTTCATATTTGTGCTTTTGTATTTTTAAATAGAAAATAGAGAGACGATAAAAATTCCAAAACAACTTCTCTAGCAGGACCAAGCTATGAAAGTGATATAGATTACAACAAATAGATAATTTGGGGCTAAACCACTCCTTTCAGCACAAGTTACTCCCTAGTTTGAAAGAAAGATTTCTCCAGGAACTAGTTTCAAAATGAGGCATCCTCAATTTTGAAGTCATTAGTAATTGAGCTCAAATAGCTAACAAGTGTTAAAAAACATGGATAATTTTGGTCTCGAAAGCTCAACATTTTAAGGAAAAAAATTGAAGCTCAACATGTGAAAAAGAGTACTTGATGAAAATTAAAAGCAGTTATTGGACTTAAATTGTCAACGATTTCATATTTCAAGGTGAATTGTGCTAAGACCAAAAGTTGAGTGCATCATGAAAAAAATGAATAGTGTAGGGTGCTATAATGTAATTTATTCTAAATTTAAGAGATAAATAATTTATTTACCTTATTGCTTATAATATAAATAACTTTTATCTATGTAGTAAATAAATTATTTGCATCATAAATTAATTATTTGTTATAAATATTTTAAAAACTTGATATTTTTTCAAAAATCATCTATTTCCTTTATTCTCCCAAATCTATAATAGGGGGAAAAGGGGAACCATGCATGTGGGTACCCATGGGCCAAAATCCTAGACCCAACCTAGGCCAGAGTATTTATAAGGGTCAGGCTGAACGCCAAGCCCAAGAGGCAGGTTACACACGAAGCCTGACCCATTTTAACAGCTCCCTTGACGTAAGTCAGTTTTTCTTTTCTTTTATCTCTGATTTTTTTAGTCCTTCTTTTAATTTTATTTTTTGTGAAGTTATAAATTATTATTACTTTATCAAATATCATCCCTTATTTATTACCAAAAAATAAATACCATCCCTTATTAACTTGCCTTACACGTGACACATTCTATAAAAGCTTGACAAAGTTTGACAAAGGATTTAATTTTAAATACTTTCAGAGTTTGAGGATTATTTTATCAAAATAAAAAATAATAAAAATCAAACGGTGACTTATTAAAGAGTTTAAGGACCCAAGTGAAAAGTTAAAAAACCTAAATAAAAAATTCTACTTACGAGGTTCTTTCTGTAAGTATCTCCTAAATTCATTACACCCATCATTTTGGAATTCTTGTTCATATTTTTATCTAAACATAAAATGGTAAGTTCAGGTAGTTTTAGTTAGTGATTTGGTACCAACTACGAGGGGGATGGGCACGACTTTATATACCTCTAATTATTCTGAGTGTAATATAAACAATTTGCGAAAACAATTAAAGTATGCGCATAATAAATTTCAAAACAAATTAATTGCTTTTTTCAAAACAAATTGATGGCAAACAATATTACTTTCAAAACAAATTGATTATGAATTAATTATGTGTTCCATCGCTCATTTTTTCTTCTCTCTACTTACATATATATATATACATATACACACACACACACACAGAGGAAACGAGAATCTATAGAAGAGCACAACTGATCTGGCTTAATATTTTCTATATATACAAATATATATATAATCGATATGACAAGTCTTCAAATGCCAGGATTCAGATGCGTGGGGGCTATTCTCGATTGCAGAGTCTCTCTTGTTCGCAAGGTATATGTATATATATATATACATATGATGTATACCTTTTTAACTTGATTTTATTTCGAACGAATTGCTTTCACTATTTTTCAGCTGTTTTTTTATTTTTTATCTTTTTGAAATGCCATTTTTTTTAGCTGTTATAAGGACTAAAAAGTGTAAAAATTAACGCACGCGCATGAGTTACAAGTCAAAAGAAGTGGTTACCTATAATATAAGGTAACATATATTCATTAATGAGTTTGACAAAACTTCTATAATTTCTTTATGTTTTTTCGTTAATCTTTGACGAGTGCATACATGTTAACATTCATTTATGCATCCTATGGCCAAAATGATTGGTCAATAATTTCATTAATGTTCAATATATATTTGCTACGGACATAAATTTAAAATCATAATGCATATGTCATGATCACTATATATTTGCTACAAAAAGAAATTAAAATTATAAATACTTATCTTCAAATGAAAGATCATCAATATTAAATTTTAACATTGAAAAACCACTTTCCAATATAATGTTATTTTCGGTGTCAAATTTTGACATTCAATATTTATTAGTTGATTTATTCACCTTTTCATTTAATTATTATGAAATTTTCATTTTTAAATTATCTTTCCATTAAAATTTACTTGTACAAGTTTCAAAACTTATTAGTTATGAGATAAATTAAATATAGATCTGAACTAATAAATATTATGCATAGGAGTACAAAATAAAATAGCATATGAAATATGCAATTGTTCTATTATTTACGGTGTTAAATATAACATTGATATTGACATTTATAGTGACAATGCTCTTAGTACCTCGTATCTAGCACATTAATATAAATGATGTCGGTCCATTAAAAAGTTAACTATACTAATTTTTGTACTTTATGGGAAATTTTCATATATTTTATGGATGTCATACATGTCTAAAACATTATCCTATGAAAAAAATATTATGATAGATGAGTGAGAAAAAGAAAGAGAGAGTTGAGAGTGTTAAAGTTTGTTTATTTAAATTAAGGTTGGCAATTTCAGACATGACACGATGACACAATACGAAAACGACACGAGATAAACGGGTTTGAACCACATGTATATTAATTAAGCCACAAGTGGGTTGGCACGAATAACATGAAAATAAATAGGCTGGATTTGTGCAAGCACATTTAACACGTTTTACTACGTTTAATTAAAGAGGCCGTAAACGTGTCAACACAACACGGTATGACTTGCTTATTTATAGCACATTTAAACTTAAAAATAAAAATATTTAAAATTTAAATCCTAAAATATATAAGGCTTGGAGCTTGGATTTAGGGACCTCATTTCAAGCTCAGGAAGACTGATGTTTTATACACTTATGTTATTTATTGTTAGACATTTGGATAGGAACATTTGGATGCTGGTTATGTTTTGAATTTTGATTTGAATGTATTTGTTATGTTTGAAACTTAGTTTGAGTGTTTTGTTATGTTTTGGAACTAGGCATTATGTTGCTTGGACAATTTTACACACCTAGTAGTAATAGGCTAGTATTAATTAGATATTATGGGGCCGTTTGATAGTATTGTTTTTAAAATATGTGAAAATATTTTTATTTTGAAAAATATGAATTTTTTTGGCAATTATGCTGAGAGTATTTTTAAAATTTTTGCCTCGAAAAGCATACGATAATATTTCTAAAAATTCTTATAACAAAACCAAACGGGGCCTATGTCTTTGTTAATTTTCTTTCTTTCTTTTTTTAATTTTTAGTTAACTGGGTTATAAACGTGCCAAATACGTATTTTTATCGTATCAACCCGTCACGGCCCGTTTAGTAATTGTGTTAATCGTGTTGTATCGTGTTACACTTGTCGTAGGCGATTCGTGTTCTTGTTTGCCTTTCAAGCATATTTATTAATCGTGTCCTATTTGTGTTCAACCTAATCATGTCGTGCTGTAAACGTATTGACATGAACATGATACGTGACCACGAATTAATAGCCTTAATTTAATTGGTCAAGACTTAAATTGTTTAGACATTATCAGGACATTAAAAATTGCACAAATAATATGAACGCATTATGATCTCTTCTCCCGATAAAAAGCTCTAATTAATATTCAGTTTAGTTAGTCAAAGAATAAAAAGGCTAATTAATATATTTGACTATGACCAAAGTATGATATTACATCATACCGGGACATCCAACCACATATGTGAATCATTCTCACATCCAAATTTAAGGTCAGCTTAGTTTAATTTAAGAACGAGTATTAATGACCATAATTAATGATGTGTAACATATAGTACCATATATGTGTGTGTGAAACTAATCAAGTATATGTAACTTTTACATACTAAAACCAAAGTTAAGTTCACTAATGCAATACATAATTTCTTTTTTTTTTTTTTTTTTGATATAAAAGCATTCATGAAATACATAATTTCTTGTTGAGCGTGGTAAGTATACATAATATTAGCATATACTTAATATTAGCATATACTGACCATCAACAACACCCACGATACATACACATAGCTCATTATAATAAACCTAGCGGTCTGAGCATGAAAAAAAAAAAAAAAAAAAGGAAGAAGAAGAAGAATAAGAAGAAGAAAACAAACAAACAAATAGTTTGGTGTGGCAATTATCATATTTCCAGATATGTTCTGATCATAAGCATCTGCATAACTGGAATGTGCTGGATTTTTTTTTTTTTTTTTGACTCTTTTTAGTGAAAAATAAAAAATAAAACCTTAATTCCAACATTTGAACATAATAGTAATTCAGAGTAAATATTGATCGATCACGGAGTAACACGCATAACATTACTGTAATGAGTTTATGTGTGAACTAATATTATACATACAGCTTGGGGCAGAGTTTGTGGGGACCTTTATGATGATCTTTACAGCAGCAGCAGCACCCATTGTGAACCAAAAGTACAAAATTGAAACGCCAATTATGGGGAACGCGGCAGCTGCGGGGCTTGCGGTGATGATGGTGATTCTGTCGACGGGCCACATCTGCGGCGCGCACCTAAACCCTGCAGTCACCGTTGCATTTGCTACGGTCGGGAACTTCCCTTGGCCCCAAGTTGCTCCTTACATCACTGTCCAGGTTTTGGCTTCCATCTCCGCCTCTTTTACTCTCAAGGCTGTTTTTGACCCTTTCCTATCCGGCGGAGTCACGGTTCCCACCGTAAGCCATGGCCAAGCTTTTGCATTCGAGTTCATCGTCACCTTCATCCTCATGTTTGTTAACATGGCTGTGGGAACCGATACCCGTGCGGTGCGTACACTTCCTTAACTGATATTCCACCCGATTTCAGTCGCATTTTGTGGTTGCATGCTTAGGCGCATGACGACTTTAAGCATAACACTTGTTGACAATTATGCTTTTGTGAAATTAAGTTATAATCTGACGAAAATATATTTAAAGGCGGTACTTATATCCAGCTCCCAAAATTCTATAACTTTGCTATCTAAAAGAAAAGGGAAAACTCTTAACGATTTGGAAACATTTCACAAGAGTACTTCTCCATGCCCTATTGAAAATTTTAAATAAATATGGTCATATTTTCTTATGGATGAGAAAGAGGTGACAGGTAAGAGAATTAGCGGGTATAGCAGTTGGAGGTACCGTTCTGCTCAACAATCTCGTTGCCGGGTTAGTATCCTTGTTCTTGAGAATTGCCGAGCCTATTGAAATATTTATTTATTTTTTAATCTTATTACAGTAGTATGGGTTCTGTCCTAGACTTCTGTTCAAAAGTACCTTTCTGAAGGTTATATGTACTTTCTCTTCTTTCTTTTTGGTTACTACACAAACACAATCTCCCTAGGAAGTTAAGCTGTGCAAAATTACTCTGTTGCTTTTCTACTAAAGGACATAAATAAGAAAATAGAAGTTACTGACTCTTTGGTAATACGATGGCAGGCCAGCAACAGGTGCCTCAATGAATCCTGTAAGGACTCTGGGTCCGGCTGTTGCAGCGGGGAATTATGAAGGAGTGTGGATTTATATGGTGGCACCACCACTTGGGGCCCTAGCTGGGGCATTTACCTACACTGCAGTGAAGCTCCTGGACAGACCAACAAATCAGGTATAACGATTGTCAACTGTCAACTAAAGTAAATGGAACAAATAATTGTTTTAGATTTACTACTAAGCATTGTTTGGAGGCAGTGTGCAATTACTAGGACAAGGCCTACATTCTAAGCAAGTAATATGAGTTGTGTTTTTTTGAAATAGGTTCATGATGATCCCAACGCTCAGGATGACTCTTCAGCAAGTTATGAGCCTCCTGCTGCACAGCGTAATTCAGAAATTACACTTGTTTATGTTCATAATTTAGGTTTTCTTACCGGTGCCACTTTTTTTGATTGCATAATATTAAACTCCAATGTTTTGATTGCAGATCACATTATATGAGCTGCAGTTCTCAAGACGAAAAAGCAAAAAAAAAAAAAAAGGTGTCAGCTTGTACATCAAATTACAATGGAATTGAAGACATCTTATCTACTTTTATACGTATTCTATTAACAGGAAATAATACATACAACCAACAGAGTTTTGGAAAAACCAGTTTCTATAAAAAGGCGCAGCAGCCATCAAGGAGGTTAAACAGAGCTGCAGTGCGCTTAGAACATCGCTTCCATGTTAAAAAAGTTCCAGGATCAAATAAGTCGTGTGCTGTGTGCTCTCAACCAACCTGTAAAGAATGTCAGTCGGATGAAGCAAGTCGATTATTCCTTCCCCCTATGGTTTCAATAGGGAAAAAAATATTGTGAATTCTCTTCATATATAGCATTTTCATTGTGTGTTTAGCAATGTGGATGTTTCTTTGAGTTGGTAACTTGATCATGTATTTCTTGACATCTTACTTGTTTATGCGGCTTTTGTAATCCAATTATTGAGAGGAATTTTGTGGTGCTTCTCGCACCTATCTGAAAATATTTGTAAAAAAATGTTGTATGTAATGTCATTAATGAAATTATTGGTGTGAAAACTGAAGGTGTCTGTTTTTGTTTTCTTTTGTTTTTATTGCCGATAGATTCCCATTCTTCAAAATTTCAAGATGAACGCCCCCTTCTGAAGAATGGCCGTCTATCTTGATCATAATTGCCAAATAAGGAGTCCTGTCCCCTACAATATACAGCAGAAGAATTGCAGGCACCCACAATCCATTTTACGCTGTCACAGCCCTTGAACATGAATCTAAGAACTCACTTGATTTTTGGGTATTCATTCTAGTTAAAGCTTGTCTTATAATGTTGCACGCTTTTCATTCTGCTTCGCCATCATCTTCACTAGCAACACTAACAGGTGTACTTTCGTTGACAGTTTCTGGGGCATCTTCTGTGGCACTGCCATCTTGATTGTCCATGTATGCTTGAGAGCTTACGACCTGTCCTGTCAAGTCTTTATGTTTTAGGTTACCTGTCAAAATAAGACATGAATGCTGAATAATCTTGAAAGTTGAAACTTCGATTGGAAAATGACAGAAAGCACAAATTAATATGAAATTAAACTCATTTGATAGCCATACTTATCCGCTGACACGTAACAAGGACACAAATTAACGACAAAATTGTCAGTTTGATCGACTTTCAAAAAATTTAGTCCAAGAAATCAAATTACTTTGTGCAATTTGACCAATTTAATTAATCTTGAGCCAAACTTGTGCCTCATTGCGTGACCGTATATGCTAGGAAGAGCATGCATTTCCTTCACTTTCGTGAAGATGACATGCTTTGACCTAACACCCATGCATGCGCTAGAAAGAGTACATATTTTTTTCCCTTTAGATCGTAAAAATCTTTTTTGAACAAATGGAAATCATGCAGTTCCTAAATCATAGAAAGTTTCCTCAACTAATTCTTCCTTTTTCTATAATCAGGATGGAAACAGTCAATACATCCATCAGGATATGGTATAGAACATTAAGGAGAGTTTTGTGGCAATAAGGAAGCTTCATTTTTATGAACGTAGATGTATGCATATGTACAAAAATAGCTTATACAACCCTTACCCAACCAAAAAGTGCATCCACTTGACGTGGTATGGAGAAGAGCCTTGACATGGAATAAATAGCGTTCCATGGACCTCTTTGTAGCAGGAATTTTGCTAGTTATAGCAGTTTGTTTCAACCCCTTCCAAAAGTAAAATAGAAATTTAAAAAGGAGATCTTAAATCCGTCTCAAAATGTTAGGTGGAAAACATGCTGACCTTTGCTTCAGAACATAGGGTCTGTATCGTTCTTGTGGCCTTCTGAAGCTCTTTCACCTGATTTTTATGGAAAAGCATTAGATTGAACCCCTTTAGGAATTTTTTCCCGGCAACTCAGGATGTCCAGGCCTCTTTGAGCACCTGACCAGTCCTTAAGGGTCTGTGTGGACCCTTCTATCCGAATGCAAAGCGACAAACTAAGGGAGATGGCCCCAAGGGAAATCGAACGCAAGACCTCACACTTATTGGGTGCCTAAAAAGATGTATTTTGATGTGTCATAGCTTACCATTTGGATTATTGGCTCCTTGTGGACTTCAAATTGAGCACGCAAGAAGTCAAAAACTGGACAAAAAGAACACAAAAAAAAAAAAAAAAAGAAAAGAAAATCAGATGATCCAATTCAAATCACCTTTCAGGGTAAAAGTTTCACGGGTGTACCTTTCAGGAAGGAATCAACAAACTTCCCACCATATTTGACAGCCATAGCATGCACGGTCATCTGTTCAATTGTGTAATCAAGAATAATTTGATTTGAAAGAAATTAAAGCAAAATTAAATAAATAATATATCATTGGATAAGCCAAAATGGAGAGCATAACAAATGTTTAAGAAAACAACTCCAGAATCTAAGATAACCTTGTCAGAAGTCCTGCAAAGGGTAACTAATGACACCACCACATTGACAGAATGTTGTAGCCTGGTCAATAATTCTTCAACGGTTTCATGCTGAGCAGTAGCTCTAGGCTTCCCACCGAGAATGACTTCTTTAACCTGATGATGAATAATTAGTTCTTATTCTGCTTACATACCCTCCAGCAGTTACTATGATATTTGAAAGACGTATGGTCTACTCACCAATTTGTTAAGAACAGTCAAGTTCCTTTCATTCTGCAAACAATACCAAATCTATCAACATCCAAAAGAAGAAACTGAATCACAAAACATAATAAAGGAAAACCCAAGAGGCCTTACCAGTACCCTGTACCATACAATGAATGTTGCAGAATTTAGAGTTGGAAAATCATATTTATCTTCTTCTTCTTCCATTATATTGCCTGAAAAAGCCTGATGAAACAAAAAAAAAAAAAAAGATGATATAGCATTGTAGCATATCTGATTTAGATGAAAGCAACAAACGTTAGGAGGCAGGTGTACAATTATATATAGACATACTCTATGGACAAACATAGTTACATATCCAAAACGGGTAATATAGAAAGGAGTAGCAACCAAGAAATGACTTGGATGATAAAAAATACAAAGAAAATTGAAACAAACATGCACCTGGGAAAAACTAGATCGTGCTATCTCATCTAGCAAAGCAGAAGTGGGATCACTGTTTTCCAAGTAAATGCAAAGGATCTTTTGAATCATCTCACCCTGAAAAATTTGTTAACTAAAAGAATCAAGACCGTTAAATTAGGCATGCAACAACCATCCAGATTATTTCCCAGTCGATGCAGAAGCACAGAGAACACAAGACAGAACTACCAAAAGTCATACTTTGTTTTTCCAACCATTGTCAATATTGTCAGTATCCCATCTATGCTTCAAAAGCTTCTCAGCAGAAGTTCCAAGTCTTCTGCACAAGATAAGAAGAGCCTCTTTGATAAATTCTGAGTTCATATGGTTACCATTTTCCTCCTTGAACTTATCAACGAATTTTTGGACTGAGGTTGCAATTGACTCCAGAGTAAAAAGGGATTCAGATGCCAGCATAAAGGAGAACGAACATGCTGCAGGGGCAAGATGTAATTACAGAGGTTTAAAATAAGATAAAACTAAGTGACATAAAAGTCACAAGGCAGCAGTATTAGATGCTAACCTTCATTCAGTACAGTTTCAATGTACGAATAAGCACCAAAATACAAGTACTCTGCAGTCCCAGGAGAAAGCTTCAACTGCACGCCTAATAAGAAATCATCTGGGATTTTGAGAGGCTGGAAAGCTTCTAGAAGATTTAAAACAATTGCTTTGTTCATCTGGATTTCAGGTAAATTTATTATCTACATTAAAAAATGGAATTGAAAACTTTATTAGTCTTGATGGTACTCTGTAGATGTACAATCAGCTAGATAAGATGATTGGTAACTGGCTAGAGTGCACAGAAATGAATTTTACCTCACGAAAACAATGAAGTATTTCTTTAAGGACCAAAGTAGACACTAAAGATCTTGTAAGTACAAACATAGGAATATCCGGGTTCCCAGCAGAAGCGGATTCAATATTCCAATGTTCTTGACAAGTTCCATCACCTACAGGAGTAAATTTTTCATGATTAAATAGAGGTTGAGTATTCTTCTGATGTCTGTCCAGCTCACTTGGTTACTAATTTTTACCTTCTCTAAGTAAACAAACAGCACTATCCAAATGCCTCTTAAGACTTGGAAAAACTTGTCTAGCTTTGCTTAAAAATTGAGTTCTTGTCATCCTGGTGAACCCGGTTTTAGCACTAGAAGATCTACCCGAGTATTGTTTGCTGGGAAGAGTGAAATAATCCAGCTTGTAGTGAAGATCACGAAGAAGGTACAGAAATAGTGGTAACTAGCACACATTGAAGATACAAAGAGAATTATTTTCAAATTTTGTGGTACTTCTCATGTAAAATGATAACGAACCAATTACTGGATTGACCTCAAACAAATAGTTACCTCAGCAGCAGGATCAGAGCAACAAGAATCCTGACACTGTAGCAGAGAAGAAACATAAGTACCTTACATAATTTTTCAACGAAAAACTTAAACTGAATGATTTTGTGAAAAATTGAAAGTTTACTGCAATGCTGCATTGTTTCTTTTAGACAAAAATCCCTAAATCTCAGAATAGACAATGTTGATAAGCTGAAAGTATCCAGTTTTACTCAAATGGTATGAGAAAAACCATTTTCTGGTAAACATTTAACTATTTGGTTTGAAAGTTTCTAACATAATAAGTTTAGCCCATCTATCCAAATCAGGCAAATGAAGTGATTCAGCAAGGATACTTCCTTCCAGCACTGCATATACTTCTTGAAATGCTATGCGACAACTCAGAAATATGGCTACACTTTAGATTAGACAGTACAGCATAAGCATAACTAACCTTTGAAAGGGTCAAAATGGAAAGGCATTGAACCTCGAGACGCCTGAATTTGGATCTCTGACTTTCAAGAGCCTTGGCAGTTGCAGAAATCTCTATAACTGTAGGCTCACTAGAGCCAGATCTGTGCGGTTGTGATGACTCAGCTGAACTGTCCTTTGAAGATAAACCAGAAGAATTTCCATTGGTCACATCTTGGCTTGTTACAGCTCCAGCTTTTCTCAATACGTCCAATATTGTGGGGTGCCGGAGCTTGTCGTTAGAATCAGAACTTGTGCACGCCTTTGAGAGCTTTTTACGTGTCCTCTTCTTGTCTGAAGAGGTATTATCATTTGTTTTATTCTGCTCACTTTTCTTTTCCATGTATCTCACATGATGAATTTGGTTTAACAGTGAGTGATCCGCGTACATATGGAGCTCAGGAAGAGATAGAGTGCACCGGCCAATGGAATAATTTAACAAACTCTCGAGAAATCTACATTATTAGAGAAATTTCCATTAGTACTTAACGTATAAAATTTCATAATAAGGTGAATAAAAGTAAAGTGGACAATAGTAGAATAACATTTCATGCAGTGAAAACTCAAATAAAAATCAAGTTATTTTGCTTTCACGGAGGCAGAATAAAAATACAAGAAAAAACATAAGGTACGCTAAGGGCAATGCTTAGGCAGAAAATGGTTGTAATGCAAAAAGAGGCCGTCGATGTTGTACACCCTAACGGCCAGCCAAACTTGCAAGTGGAATGTTAGAATATAAAAATATTGTTGGCCCACATCTGAAAAGATTAAGCTTTTCAGATTTGTTGTTAAACTAACATGGCCACAAAGCACAAGGTTCTGAGTTAGAGACTCCTATAATTGGACTCTTTATCCCCTTAAAATTGTCAATTATGTGTTTGGCCTTTAATATATTTTGAATTTTCTTCTCGAGTTGGGATTTTTAATTAATATTTACCCACACATTCGCCCTATGTCGATCAACACGTGAGTGGGAGTTTTAGAATTAGAACATATAACTTTTTTTTAAGGAGAAACAAAGATTTCATTGAATTCAATGGAAGAAAATGTACAATACGGGAAGGACAAGGAGTCCTTGAAAAACCCATGTGAAACTAAAGAACACCATACAGCCAAGATAATTGTTTGCCCATCTTCTAAAAGCTAAAGCTTTTGCGATCTTGGTAAATAAATTAACATGGAATTTTAGCTCATATGACAATACTTACACAGAAAATGGAGGCATCTTTTGGCATGTTTAGGAGAGTAAGAGACCAAAACATTACGGGACTGCAATGTAAGTTTTTTTTTTTTTTTTCCCTTTTTCTTTCTTCACGAGACTCATTTTTGGAACCTCATATGTTGCTAACTTCCCCCAAAAACTTTCCCCTTACACTAATAAACAAAGTATTTTACAGCATTGCAAGTAATGATCATGGCCTTCAAACTATCTATTAATTATGCAGAGTGAATGCAGGAGACCAAGAAAGAATCAAACTTCAGAGCTGCAGTTGATAAAAGAAAGATATGAAAGCTCCGCAATGTTTGAAAATGAATTGTGAAAATGCTTTGTTACGAAGTTTTCCAAGAACTGGAGAATCCGGAAACATACACTAGATTCCTCAATCGCTTCAGTAGCTTTGAAATTATATCCTTTTTCGTGGCCTGACTTGTAAATTCAAATCCTCCAGCAATTTGTGTACAGAAGGCATTGAGCTATATTTGGAAGCAAAAAAATAACTGATCCTCATGTAGTTGAGATAATAATACTAAGCCCATTGAAACATGAAGGTATTATCGACTCAATAACTTACGAGTTCACGTATCCAGTTTGCTGCATAGTACATAGAGAGACAGACAACCTGTTTCTGTTTTCCGGTCAGAGACTGCCAGCCAGCTTCAAGAAAGTACTGGGTAATGCATAAGCCAAATACATATTAGCAGTTAGCACACACGTCATGTCCAATTGCATGCACAAGCTACAAAAGTATAATAGGAAAATAAGTATCACAGAGTTTATTAAAGCAAGTGTAACAACAAATGAGAGGGTTAGACTAATGTCATAGGAACAACAACAGCAGCAGTAAGGTTTGTGGAGAATCTCCCAGTGCGATACAGATACAAGTGAACGGAACTCAGAAGTTAAGCTGATGTAAAAGTAAACGATGAGGCAGATAAGTAAACCAGATGTTGTTTATATTATCAGAGCATCACACTTGGTCTAACCTTAGAGGAAGGAAGGTGCAAGGGGCAGCCGAGTAGCGCATCAATTCCTCCAAGAAATCCTTGATTTGTCAACCTCTCAATCTGAGAATTGACAGCAAATTAAAGGTCTATCACATAACTTCAAATTATATTCAGGGCTTGAGATCATGCTCTTACAGCAGATAGTAAGAGGAAGTTAGCAGGAAGGACTTGTAAAGAAGTGGACCTGCATGGAATACAACTTTCAATCTTGCAAACAGCAACAGTATGTCAGAGCATGAGTCAAAGAAAAGACAACAAAAATGCGTTACTGCAAGGAAAAGGAAACCAATGGCAATATGTTGAGACAAATAGGTGAAATATCCCCATCCAAGTTCATCCATAGCTCCCCTACAAAAAGAACAAGAGACTTTAATTTACGCTGTCTAAATCTTATATAGAATGACATCAAAAAGATAGTGGCAAACTATTAGAAAGCAGAAAGTCAAGTTTCATCACAATATTCACCTTCTAAACCACAATATGACTCCTTTATAGGCAATTGTCCACCATCTATATCCGACAGAAACAACGATTCAAATTCTCCTACATGCCTCCCAATCCTAAAATAAAGGTATACGTTTTTTTTTAACCCAAGAAAAGCATAGCTGTTAATAACTTTCCCAACTGCGAACAAGCATTAATTTACAGGCCTCGGGTTATTAAAATCAACTGACCATTCTATAATTGTTGGATGAAGAACTTTACAGTCCATCAACTCTGTCAGTTCATCATAAAACATGACCAAAGATAAGGGCAACTGTTTGCAAGAGTCCAAAGAAGTTTTCAAGAGTTCCAAGGCCTCCTCGCAATTTGATTTCTGTAGAAACGGCATATAGAATCACAACACACATTTCAAAATACAGAATTGAAATTTAAAGACAATAAGCTGACAAATATCACGACAAAACGCAATCTCTACTTACAGCTTTTTTCCCCCAAAAATAAAAAAAAAAAGCATATGAAAGCGTTTGCCAACAAAATGAATGAAAGCTAAACTAAATTGATAAGACTAGATGCTAAACTTTTTCGTCATGAAAATAATTTAAGATACAATAATCCAAAATTTTTCATTCAGACACATACAACTAGACATAATAAAGATTGGTTGTAAATTGTGCATGTGTGTGTATTTTTATTTGTTCGAGTGCATTATAATTGTCAAGATTGAATGTTTTCCTATTAAATCAGAAAAATCAAATAAATTTAGCTCAGTTCCAAATAAATTAAATAGTTTCAAGAAGATGTTAACCTTCTGAGAAAGTGTCAGCAAAGTAATACTTTCATTGAAAAATAACAAATGAAAACAAAGAGCATTATGATAGTGTGTTTGCACCAAAAGGTCTAACACCCTCAAATAGTTGAGCAAATTTCAAGACAATAGTTGCACCAAATGCCATTTAAGTTATATTCTCAAATGCTTGATACCAGAGTTTTACATTATTAGACTGTTATAACAACTAATCCTCCTTAAAAAGAGAAGCATAATGGAAGGTTGATGTTTAAGACTCGAAAACAAGCACTAAAACTTTAACAATCCCAAATTCATTCACCATTGAGGCATTGGCAATAGAAGGTTAATAGGTTTTTGGCTCTGTTAGTCCTTGAATTATTAGCATTGTGATAGTTCCGTCCCTAATTTTTTTTTTTTCATCTATTAGTCGCTTGCCTCAATTTTGTTGGCCGTTTTAATCCCTAACCATAAAATTTATGATGGTCATTTTAGTGAAGGTGATAATGTGCATATAGTGTAATAATTTAAAATTTTATACAAATAGTCATATATAGCACAAAATGTTCTCTCTAATTGCATTGATAATCCTTAGAACATTTTGTGCTTCAGGGGAGTAGTTTTGTAAGATTTTCAAGTTATTACATGATGGCATGAGACTAAGTCTGATAAATATAAAAATTTATCATTAATCTCAAGGTTAGGGACTAAACACAATTAGAAACCCTAAAGACAACCTGTAGCCATTTAGATTTTAGGTTGATATGAAGCTGGACGTCCAAATATGAAGGTTATTGACAAAGTAATGATAGTATCACCCGGCACCAACTAAGTGTAATGGTCAATTCAAATGATATGGCGTTTAACCTGAGACAGTGATTGAGAGGGATCGTTGTTTGCATCACCAAGACAGGAAACTATCTTTAGGGTGCCAATAAGGCCCATTCTCTTGAACTTGAGTTCTGTATGACTAACCTGCATTATACCAGAGCCAAACGAATCAAATTCCACTTTTAAGACTGATATCATGGTTGATATCATGTTCTCAATGATACCGGTTCCATAAGTGAATAAAATGTTTCATTTTTTTCCTGAAAAAGAGGAACAAGAAACTTAACAGTCCATGATACCTGTTTCCGGACTATCATCAATAGTTCATTTGCAAAAGAATACTTGTATGAATCTGTGCTAGATTGAGCAGATACTGCCAGGTGGCTAAAAACCTCATAGACCTGCACTGTGGTAAAGCCAGTGAAAACGGCAGAATGAAAACTTGTGTTTCTTACAACCGCAAAGATAGTGCTACCTTGTGCAGATTTTCAACGTCAAAACCTTCCAAGTAATCCAATATACCTGATCGAAGGAAAAAAGAAAAACCATTATGAAGACCTTGGCAGAGAAATAGGTCATCTAAGTTTGCATGTATCATGAACAAATATAGTACCACTTATATGAGGAGAAAGAGGAATCAAATCCTGTGCATAATTGGAGACCAGCAAACCCATGGTCTCCAAGGCAGAACTCACTGCATAATTAACACCAGACCCCACAAGAGTAACTAGTGAACCAAGAACCTGCACAGACACATGAATTAGAATTCACATAGTACATCATTCATTTAACAACATAAGAGTACTGTAATAGACACACACACACACACACGTATCCTTCCCGAGACCACTTACTTCTTGTCTTGAATAAGAATCGGTGAATTCTTTGAACAGACTAGCATACACACGTATGCCAAACTCCCTTACTTTTTGTTCTTTACACGCCAAGAGATACTCAGACAGAGAAATAAATGATGGAAAATAATCCTAATAGATTGTGAGGGAAAAAAGTTAAAACATAATTGATAAAACTTACAGAATTGCAATCTATGATATAAAACGTTGTTAGAAGCTACCTGAACTAAATCCTTGAGTCCACAAATACATTGATCAAACATGGCATCCTGAATACAACCTTCAATGATTTTCTTCTTAAATATCTTTTCTACTCTCTTTTGCAGGGACTCTCCGTTCATGTAAATGAGCATAAGCAGCCATATATCGATGACTTTATGATCCCGAGGTTTCTTAAGTGAGTCCAGTTCTTTCAAAATCTCCTGAGATAGCATCTATTTGGGGAAAAAAATTAAAATCTATTTTAAGGAAAAAGGGCGTAAACTTTCTCGTGCAAATAATAAGGGAAAACAATATACATTCTTAAATCATAAACTTTCTCGTGCAAATGATAAGGGAAAACAATATACATTCTTAAATCGAAGACTTGATCTCAAGGCATCGAGAATGGAAGCCTCCGAGCTGTCCATGTGCGACTTGCCTTTGAGTTTCTTCTGATGCATTGCTCGAGAATGCGACAACCCTACAAACTTCAACTCTTCTCGTATATGCGAGATTATTCTTCCAAAATTTGCTGGTGTTGCTGAAAGCAACAGAAATCTAAGCAGAAACGGCATGTGTTCCGCATCAATTGTTCTTATGCATGATAATGCTATGGTTATGACCTTAAATCAAAGAAAATTCAAACTCAGATGAGACCGGAAAATCATTGCTAAATACTTTCAAAATCTAATTCTATTACCATTGTTTCTGTGAACGATATGAAAACAATCAAAACAAAAATCAGTATATTAATTAAGCAGAGAATATATTCTAAATCCGCCATTTGAACACCATGAAACATCCTAAATCAGTTTTGACGCAATATTTGTATTACATTCTCTAAAAAACAAAAAAAAAAAAAAAAAAAAAAAAAAAAAAAAACAGAAAGTAAGCGATGAGAACCTGTTCTTGCAACTGATCGTTCAAATTAAGGTTCGAAAAAGAATCGAGGACAGCAACGACAATAGCAGAATCCTCCTTTAGCATTTTCTCGAGGGATTCAACGACGGTGCTGTTGCTCTGATCGTTGATAATCTCTGGCAATGATCCGATGATCTCTTTCTTCAAGTGCAGAGGGCAAATCGAAAGAACTTGCATCAGTTTATCAGTGAAGGCATTAGGGTCGACGATGAAATCAAGCCACCGGAAATGATTGATGATGAGCCTCGCAACGTCGTCTTCAAGTGAAATTCCAGAATGTTGTGGATAAACGTCGAAATACTCTGGAAGTTTCTCGAGAAGCATGTTCTGAAGGTCTAGTTGAATCGAAGGGACAAGCAAGAGATGTCGGATCAAGCTTTCACCGGTGTAACCTAAGCCGTCGCTCTTCGAAGGAGTGAGAATCCTGACATAAAAACAAAATTCAAAATCTAGTAGTCTTTTTTTTTTTTTTTTCAAAGGCGAAATTTTCTAGGGAACCAAACAGGGACTGACTGACCTGTGGAGATTTCTAGAGGACTGGATGTAGGAGGAGAGGCCAGCGAGAAAATCGGCGCGAAGAGCAGAGGCGTTTGCAGAGAAGGAGAAGGCGTGGTCTAGGTGGCGGTGGAGCTTGTGGTGGTCGGAGGGGATGGAAGGGGGGCCGGAGGGGTCGATGAGAGTGCAGCCGGCGTCGGCCAGGATGGCAACCATCTTTTCCGTCACTGTAGTTTCGACGGCGTCGTTTGGAGAAGCGGCGCCTGCGGTGGCGGTGGTGGTGGCTGTGGCGGTGGATTTGGGGATTTTGGGAGGAGGGAAGGAAGAACCGGAGGAGGGCCTTTTGCGAGAAGGGTTTTGTTTCTGAAGGAACACCATTTTCGTTGGGTTGGTAGGAGGAGAAAGTTCGGTGGCGTTCTCTGAAAGTCTGGCTCCAGTGCGGGTCACTGATACGGGTGGAGAGAGAGAGAGAGAGAGAGAGAGAGAGAGAGAGAGGTGGAATCGAAATTGGCGAAAAAATGGCGCCAAACTTTTGGATGTGGCCCTTTTTGGGTTCTGAAAATTGCTGGCATTAAAACGTCCTGTCGTTTAACAGAATTTTTTGTTGTTGACGTGGTGGAACGGGGGTTTCGTTTTGCATGAGCAAATGGACAACGGTGACATTTAGAAGTCGTTTTGCACAGGTGAGCGTCTTTTATTAGAGTTTCTGACCCAAAACTGGCCTTTGATGGTAAACGACATGATATTCCTCGTTTCAAACCTTTTTCTTCCGACAATTTTTATAAACTCTATTGATAATATCTTCTAAAAAGGTGTTATTTATAAGTGTTATCTATGAGACCCTTATTACATTTATTTTTTAACCATTGGATTGAAATTGAACGGTTTAAAAGGTTCAACTTCTTCTAATACGAACGGACTCTTTCTTATACAATCAAAATTAAAATTAAAAAAACCTAATAATTTAACAAAAATTAAAAATAAATTAAAAAAACTCAAAAATAACAAAAAATAAATAAATAATTGAATAATTATTAAATAAAAACTTTAACAAGACAAAAAAAAACTCTGACAACCGCTGTTGAATGGCGTCGTTGTAGACATTGAATCAACAATTAAATTAAAACAAGTTAAAACAAAGATTTATTAATTTATTTTGGAAGATTGGGCTCTCGAACCACTGTTATTAGAGTCTTGACAAGCTTCACAAGCAGCGTTAAAAATGTTTATAATGGCAAAAATTGATAGTTAAAGAAGAAAGTAAAAATAAACATTAAAAATTAAAGATACTACGCCCTAGATTTATAATAGTTCACTCTATAATTAGAGTTGCATCTACTGTGCTTTTTTACTTTTTGGTGAACTCAATATAAGTACGAAGATTTGGATTGAGAAATGAAAGGACTTGTTGTGTGCGTGTGTGTGTGTGTGTGTGTGTGTATATATATATGTTAACTTTATTTTTGTAAATTTTCATGCTTGAAAGATGTAGAGTTATGAATCCTTAAAAGTTAGGCAATTTTTATTATTGGTAGATTTACTTGAATGTTTTAAAAATTAGAAAAAGGTATTTTTGATTAATATTTTCAAGAAAAAAATTTGAGTGATGTTTATATATGTTAGCTATGTTATGAAATAATTCTTACACTTTATTCGTGTTTATAAGTTGAGATTAATTTCTCTAAGTCATTAAAGGTCAAGTTATCTATCTTTATGTTTTTTGGCTCTAAGTGTATGTTTGTGACTCAAAATGCTTTTTTTTTTTTTTGTTAAGAATGATGTACGATGATGTAATATAGTATTAAATGATATCATGAACATGAATATTAATTTTATGTATTATATGAATGATTGATATGAACACTCCAAAAGACGAGTGCACCAAAAACCACGACAACGTCACCCGATTTAAGGTTTAGTAAGCAAGCAAATTAAGTAAGTACATTCTCACCTGCAACATGATAAAAGTTTACAAAAAAGTTTTAAGAATATGTTTTACAATAATTTTTAAGTTTGTTTTTGCATATTGTCTTCTCATGAAAACTATTGTTGCCACAAGAAGGTTTAAAGGATGTTTTAATGACGAGGTATTTTAAAGCTTTTATATATATATATATATATATATGTATGTATATATGTATCACTTAATTAAGTGTTGCACACCTTATTTTTATGTTTATGATGTCTCGAAGGTTTGGACTTGTTATGTTTGGTTTGGGACTAGCTACCCCACTCCTCTCATGACGACGCACCTATGATATTAATGGTGCATCGCTTGGGCTCTTAAAGATAAAATGAACAATGTTTTAATATGAAAGTTTAAATAAAAAGATATGTTCTATATAAACTCGTGCCTTGTGCACTACTATGATTAATATTACTATTTTATGTAATGATTTTTATGAAAAGTTTTATGTCGTGAGATAGGAATGTGTACTTACTAAACATATGCTTACTTAGTTTATATCACGTTATAGATAAGGATAAGATGCAGGTTGACTAGGATAGAGGATAAGGACGGGTATATGTGTAAGGAGTGTTGGATTAGAAATAGAGTCATGTCATAAAAGAAATTTAAACTCAAACAAAATTTAATATATTATGTTTCGTATTTTTATTTGTTTAAAACTTAGTTCCATTTGTGATATGCTCTTTTGAACTAATGTTTTGTTGAATAAAAAAAATTGTGTGTTCTAGATTTTGGTTTCTTAGTTTTACTTATCGAAAAAAATGCATGCATGTATTCCTAGGATATTTCTTTGAGTATTGTTGATTGTTTTGAACTTTTTATCGATAATTATCAAGTTTAACGATAAAAGTAACATTTCCTTTGGTGTCCGTAAGGGGGCGTTACAACCCAACCCCAATCACAGTGGAAGAACTAAAAGCGATCCCTCCAATCACTCTTGATGCTAATATCAAGGAAAATGTAATGATAGATTTCAAGACTACTACAAGGATCAGAATGAGCTTTAATTTTCTAGTGGATGCATTGAAGTTTGTGAGCCAAAGTATTTCTTGTCTTCATAGCAAGGCTGTTGCCTTGTTTGCTCAGGTATATTCAGATCTTTCTTCTAGATTTCTTTCCGTAGAATTCTAAAAGTTGACAAAATTTTCAATCATAGAGTCTACAAGTGCTAAACTCCCTCAAAGTAAGACCAAAGTCAAAGGTTAAACAAATGAGAAAGCTTATGCCCGAGCAGGATATGAAGTTAACTAAGGCCATCAAAGGGAAGAAAACTGAAGTAGAGGCTAGAGCAAAGGCTAAGGAGGATGTCTGCCAACTTTCTACTTCTCTTAACAATGTAAATCAAAAAGTCCTTAAATCATGCTCTTGAGATCAAGTTGAGCGAAGTAACCGAGGTAGTTAAAGTCAAGGATGGAGAAATCAGAAAGCTATCTGAGCAAGTTCTTGAAGTACGTAGGATCATAGCTATCAAGGCCTAACTTCAATTGTACAAAAGGTTCAAAGTAGAACCAATTTGAAGGGATTGACATCAACGCAAAGATAACAAATCTCAAAAAAGCACTTGCCTCATATGATGATGATGATGAGAGTGAGGAAGAAGCTGATGCAGCAAAGGCAACTATTGAGGAGACAGCTAAAAATAAGGTTGAAAAAGATGCTTCATCCAACTAGCCTCTATCAATGCGAGCTCATCAAATCGTCGGAGCCAAAAAATGATTTTTTTTTTGTTGTTTACTTTTTTTGTGATCTGAACAATCTCTTGTATTTTAAACGCACTGTACTTTTGCATTTTTTAATCTTCAATGCAATTTTAATTTTTCAATGCAATGTCTAAAATCTCCTCTTCCCTTAAATGTTCTTTGTATTTTTAAGTAAAAACGGCAAAACTTTTTGTGCAATAATAACTTGTTTTAGTAGATCAATCATTTTCCTTTAGGCTCAAACTTTTTGTGGATGAAATGAACATAATGATTCAATCAAATCAAACATTAATTGAATCCAAAACTAGTATAGTTAACAAGATAGTTCAATCGCTTGTAACGAGGCAAATACATCAAACTTATTGACAATGTTAGAATAAACAAAATCGCAAAGATTCGTACCAAACATTAGGTGAATAGATTGAACCCAATATTGGTGAGATTTTTAAGCAATAAAGATGGCTTTGGACCGTGAAAATGACAAATTGAGCCAAGCATTAAGTATATTGAACCTAGTACTGGTGAGTAAATCGAACCTAGTGTTGGTGAGATGATTGAGCCGTGAAGATGGCTTATTGAATCGATTATTGGGTGAGTAAATCGAACCCGCGTTGGTGAGATGAATGAGCAGTGAACATGACATAGTTATTGGAGGCATGGAGCTTTGAGCAAAATAGTTATTTATTTGATAAAGTGGCTACACTTATTTATAAAACACGAGCTGCCTACATACCCATGGGTAAAGATCAAGCTATACGTAGTTCATAGTTACAAGCCTAAGATATTACAACCATTGTTATTTCCTTGCTCGATCGATACTTGGGATTACATCATGTGACAACCTACCATGAATTGAATCTAACAGAAGACTAAAACCTAAAAAGAACAAAAGAAATTGCTTAGTCTTTGGCAAGAAATAAAAGAAGATTACACATAGTATTTCCTCAAGTGATGCACATTCCAGCTTTTGGTTATGATAGTCCTATCGAGTTTTTCCAGCTTGTATACTCAGTCTTGAACTACCTTTCTTATCCTGTATGGGCCTTCCTAATTTGCTAAAAGTTTCCCAGCATTAGCTTCTCTTGTGTTCTAGAATACCTTTTGCAGAATAAGCTCCCCTTATGCAAATATTCTAATCTTTACCTTGGGTTGTAATACCTTGCAGTTGCCTATTGATAATGACCAAGTTGATAGATAGCATTCCCCCTCTTCTCATTGATCACATTGAACACATCTTTCAACATTTGATCATTCGTTGGCTTGTTCAAGAAGGAGTAGTTGATACAAAGGTCGTGTGTGACAACTTTGGCTAGGATAATAGCTTTTATTCCATAAAAAAGAGAAAAAGGAGATTTACTAGTTGCTTTTTGGAATCATTTGATACACCCACAGAACTATTTGTAGCTCCTCAACCCAACAACGTTTCCGAGCCTCTAGCTTCTTCTTCAAATTTCTGACTATGGTTTTGTTTGTGGCCTCAGCTTGTTTGTTCCCTTATGGATATATAGGAGTTGAGAAACTTAGAATAATCGCCCAACCTTAATAGAACTTTTTGAATGAATTAGAGATGAATTGAGAACTATTATTGGTGATGATTGCTTTGGGTACTATGAATCGACAACTGATGTTGCGCTAGATGAATTGTTTGACGTTTTTCTCCCTCACGTTTGTATAAGCTTTGATCTTGACACTTTGAAAAGTAATCTATCAGAACGAGGAAATACTTAACTTGGCCTGAAGCTAGCGGGAGTGGTCCAATCATGTCCATTGAGTACTTCATGAATGAATATAGAGAACTGATCAAAGAGAGATTTTTGGCGAGTTAATGGATTATTGGTGCGTGCTTTTGGAAACCATCATATTTCTTGGCAAAGTCCTTGGAATCACTAAGCATGGTGGGCCAGTAATAACCTTGCCTTTTAATTTCGTTGTAGAGTGATCTTTCCTCAAGTTGTTGCTGCAAGAACCATCGTGGGCTTCCTTGGTCACTCCTCTACTTCATCTCGTCCCAAGCATCGCATGTAGGATCCTGCAATTGACTGCTTGTAGAGTTTCCCGTCGATCATATTATCTAACTGCTTAGACTTTGATTTTACTCATTATCTGCTTCATTTCTTATGTATTCATGATGCTTATGTGCTTGATGTATCCTAGAATGATGATTTTCTTCTCTTTTACTTCAACTAATAAGCTAAGGTTGGCATGTGCATTAGCTCTTATGCTCAACTCACGAGGTACATGTTTTTCTTTAAACTATTCAAATTAACACATTAGATTATTAACAATTTCTAGATAGGAAATGATATTTTTATCTCATGCCTCAACTAGCCTATTATCTGGTTGACAACCAAAGTGGAATCGCTTTCAACAATTAGTTTGATAGCCCTTAGTGTCTTTGCCAACTTTAGTCTGGCAAACATGGCCTCTTATTCGACCTTGTTGGTGGTCAACTTGAAAGCCAATTTGAAGGACTGTTTGACTTCCTTGCTAGTTGGTGATCGTAGCAAAACCAACTCCTAAACCTCTCTCATTGTTTGATCCATCCAGCTATATGGTATATATTTTTGGTTCTTCTTCTTTAGGCATGTAGGTCAGTTTTGCTACAAAGTCTACCAACTCCTGAGCCTTTAATGTTGTCCATGGCTGGTTCTCAATATCGAACTTAGTGAGTTCAATTGCCCGCTTGGTCAATCTTCTTGAAACATTAGGCTTGAGCAGAAGGTCTTGCTTCAAATATGGCGAGAGCATGATGATAGTGTGGTCTTGGAAGTACGGACGTAGCTTTTGACCAAATGTGACAAGTGCAAAGGCAAGCTTCTTAATCACTGTGTATTTGGTTTTAGCATCAAGCAAGGCTTGTGAAAAACACCGGGTTTTGGATCGATTCTTCTTCTTTGACAAGTGTCAAGCTTACTGTAGTTTCTAAAACAGCTAGAAAAGGGTATAATGGTTCTCCTTCTTTTGGCTGGCTTTAAAAAAATGGGAAAAGTCGTAAGGTACTTCTTCAAGTCTTGAGATGCTTGTTCACATCAACCATTCCATTTGAACTTGGTGCTTTTTTTTAGGAGCTGAAAGAATAGGATACACTTGACCAAGGAACGAGCCATGAATTTGCTAAGGGCAGCCACTCAACCAATTAGCTTTTGGATATTTCATTTACTGCATGGTGATGTTATGAGCTGAATGCCTTTAATTTGATTAGGGTTCACTTCGATCACTCGCTTTGTCTCTAAATAACCAAGAAATATTCTATTGGTAACTCCCAATGTGCACTCCTCTGAGTTCAACTTCATATTGTACTTTCTTAAAATGTCGAAGCACTCTTGCAAATATTATATGTGACGCTGAGCCTATAAAGACTTTACTAGCATGTTATTGATATACACCTTCATGTTCTTACCAATCTGTTCTTAGAACATCATATTGACGAGCCTTTTGTATGTGGTAGTAGCATGTTTTAGACCAAAAGACATAACTTTAAAGCAGAATATACCTTGCTCGATGATGAACACAGTCCTTTTCTAATCTTGGGGATAAAGGGGAATCTAATTGTAACTAGGCAATGCATCCCGAAAGCTCAAGACCTCGTGCTCTATAATCATGTCAATGAGGCGATCAATAAGGAAGTGGATAGCTCTTCTTCAGACAAGCTTTGTTCAAGGTGATGAAATCGACACACACCCTCCATTTGTCATTCTTTTTTTGTATGATCACGACGATTATGAGCCAGTCAGGGCACTATATTAGCTAAATGGAACCTGCTTCGAGTAAGTGCTTGACCTCCTTCTTGACAATCTGGTTGTGTTTGATCGCAAGTCTTCTTCACTTCTATCTCATAGGTTGATGATTTAGATCAATGTTCAACTAGGGCCTAATGATGTTTGGGTCGATCCTTTACATGTCCACATGGAACCATAAGAAACAATCCATGTTTGCCTTTATTCAACAATATTTGACTTCACTTTTGAGTCAAGCTATGAGCTGATGTTCACCGTTCTATACTTATTTTCAGAGTCGATTTATACTTCATTAAGTTGCTCAAGTGTCGGCTACCCTCGCTGCTGTCTGCTCGACTCAATCAACAAGCTTACCTATAATTGCTACAAGGCTATCTTCGATTTCTACTTCAATATTGTGAGGTAAAAGCTCCTCATAGCTTCTTGACTATCTTTGATTTCCCTTATTCCTTGTTTAGTCTGGAAGTAGATCCTTTGGCGGTATGTGGATAAAACCACTTTCATCATATGTATCCACAGCCTCTCAAGGGTCGCATTATAGCCGATGGACAATCCATGACAAGAAAATTCATCGTTTTGTTCTTTCTAGCAACAAAGATAGGTAACTTTATTCTTCCAATCAACGTGATCGCCTAGCCATTAAAACCAACAAGGGTTGTGTTGGTCTTCTCAATTTCCTTCTCATTATTCTCCAACTTCGTCAACATTGAAAGAAAAAGAAAATCCATCAAACTATCGTTGTTGCAAGTATTCGGCTGATTTCATAACTATCGATGTTGAGATTTATGACAAGGATGTTGTCATACAGTTTGTTGAGACCTGACACCTCATTGTTGTGGAATGTGATTAAGTGATCTCAAAAATTTTCATCATTCATTGGCTAGTAGTTGGTTAGCTCGGCTCCTCTAATGAGCCTTGATCTAGTTGGCAGTATCCTCGCTGAAAATTGAGCCTCCATAGATTGTTCTTGTTACTTTTCTAACTGATGGTGGCGATGGTGTCTTTTCCTGGGCTCAATTGTTCCTTTGGCCGCCCTTTTCACGGTCGAGTCCATACAATTGATGCCCCCTCTCTGATAGATACTGCCTCAAATACCCCTTTTTAGCAACTTAGTAATTTCGATTCCCAAGGCCTTGCAATTGACTATCAAGTGGCTTATATTTTGATTGAACTTGTAATATATCGAATTATATTGGGACTAGTTTGGGGCCTTCTTACTCGGCCGTCAGTCATAATCTTTTCCTTCGAGTTAAATGATTAACTCTGGTGGGGAAATTTTCAACGTGTACCTTGGTGGTCAAAGTTCTTTCCTTCTTCACATTGTCAGCTATGTTCCTATTTTATCTCTTCGCTCTTGCCTACTTGTTGGTGGTGGACCTTTTGTTTTATTATGAACTCTGTTCCTAATGAGCTCATGTTCACATCACTCGTTCTCCTCTTCCAGATCAATCCATCCCTTTGCTCAATTAAGTGCCTTTTAGATTAACTGCGAGTAGTCCTAGTAGATGCTATCCTTGAATTGTGACTTATGCAAGAGGCCTTTCTTCAAAAACTTCTCTAGCTGTGCCATCTTCTAAGTCCAAGATTTCTAAAATAACATTGTTGAACCTTTTGATGTAGGTTCGCAAGGACTCACCTCAACCTTGGACCACTGACCAAAGGTCTTTGGTCGTCTTTCCCATTTTAATGTGTACTGAGTTGGCCTTGACGAATGAATCAGCTAGCTCTTCAAAACTGTTGATTGATTCAGGATGGAGGTTGCTAAACCATTATGACACTGGCCCTTACAAACTTTATGCAAACAATTTACACATTATTTCATTGAGTGTGTTGTTTGGGATGTTTGTGTCGCTCACCACGTTCTTGTACTAAAAGAAGTGATCCATTGGATCTACGGTTCCATTGAATCGAGCAAACACAAGATTTTCATACTTTAATGGGACAATTGTGGTTATCCTCCTGATGAATAGGGTCTCATAGATATTCTTTGGGATGTCATCAAGTGTAGGAATTTTGCTTGTTGCTTTCGTCACCTTCTAGTCGATTTTTTCCTTTATGAGCCTAGTATTCTATTTGAGCATATCGTTCATCATTTGCTGGATGGCTTCTACTATCGATAATGTCAAGATTGAAGTGGCTTCTTGCTATGATGTTTGGCCAAATTTTGTGCTTAGCAACACAGTGGTTTTGGCTAACTCAGTGCTTGATGGGATTGCTATTGTCATTATGGTCGTTGGAATTGATGGGTATAATAGATGTAGTTATTGTCGTAGCGGGCGATGGTGTGTATAATGGTTGCATTCTACTTATTTGACTGAATGTAGGGCATTGTCTTGCTTATGGTGTTGTTTGGTACTACCAAAGTGTTGTTAGAGCGGTCGAGTATCTAGTGTACGAATAGTAGTAATAGGAGTAAGACACAAGCTGGGAACTCTGAGAGCTAACTTGGCTTTTAAGTGTTCTATTCTTGTTGCTTAGTTCCTCAAGACGTCTATCTCACTCTTGAGATCAAACAGCCTGCTTCTGTAACGGCGTCTTTAGACTCTTAACCTCCATAGTAAGGTTGCTCAATCGTTTATCTCTACCAACCGCTGTGGCAAATGTCTCTTCATTTTGCCGTTCATGAACATCATGGTTGCTCATGTCATCAACCATTGTTGCATGTGATGAATGCTAGAATTCCTCGAGTTGGCAATATGAGGGCCCTATAGTGGGCGTCAAATTGTAAACGTTGAATCTACAATTAAATTAAAATAGGTTAAAAGAAGATTTACTAATTAATTTAAGATGATTGGGCCCTCAACCACTGTTATTAGGGTGCTAACAAGCTTCACAAGCAACATTAGAAATGTTTATAATGGCAAAAATTGATCATAAAGAAGAAAGTGAAAGTAAATGCTAAAAATTAAAGATACTGTATATTGGATTTATAGAGCTTCGCTCTATAATTAGAGCTACATCCACTTTACTTTTTCATTTTTTGATAAACTCAATATAAGTACAAGGATTTGGATTGAGAAATGAAAAGACTTGTTGTAATGAACTATTGTTTATGGGGTAATTTCTACAGAGTGTCTAGGTATCGATGGAAGAATTAAGATGCCTTCAAATGGCACCTTCAGTTTCTATTTATAGAGGTCTTCATAAGATCATGGGCCTCAACTGGTAGTGGAGATAGTAAGCTTTTGTAATACTTGAAGTAATGGAGCACATGGCAATCTTTTATGGGGCACAAGTTTCGGGCCCTAATTCCAAGTCTTGCCTTGTGAGTTAATGGATCTTCTCTTGTAACTTTTAAGCTCAATCCCGACATGCCAATTCTAACGAGTAGAAAGTTGGACTCTTAATGGTTTGTCCTTCAATTGCCCTTATATTGAGTAAATTGAGTAAAACATTTCATACCAAGCCATAGGCTGTTTAGTATCCTAGATCGAACATGTCGAGCACTTTAGTTAAATGAAATAGTTACTCTAACTTGACACTATAGACAGGCTCGATTGAGCACTCCCAATGGACTCGATTCATTTGACACAAATCGTGGGGTACCCAAACTAGGCCTTCGTTCTTTGTGACTGGGCCTGACCAAAACACACCACAATAGTTTTTACGGTCGACAGTCAGGAGAAGAAGTTGTTAAGACAACTGACGGAGGGGTACTAACCACTAAAAGCTTGATTCCGAATCAAGGGTTAGGTTAGGGATGAAATTGTAGTTGGGTCCAAATGAAATCATGGCTAAGTCATTTGCGACTTATGTGACACATAGTGGTCACGACAGTTAAGGTCGTGTAGCGACAAGGTTGCAAACATTCGATTGACAGATTTGCGACCCACGGAGGCAAATCATCATGATAGAGCCATTGAGAAATCGCGCACGCGGGTGGGGTCACGATCCATGACCTCCGCCTATGACCTTGCAATGGAAGCACGATAAGATCACTATGATAGTCGCAACCTATGACCTTTGATGGCAACCGATGGTGAGGCGAAGTTCGATGGGAACTACACCTCAAACGTCACATTTTGAGGTCGCCAAACATGACTTTTGGAAGCAAATTGCCCTTTTTTTTTTTTAGCTTTTTCTTTTTTGGAAAAAGCTATTTTTTTTTTAATTTTGGATTTTTGGTTTTTTGATAATATGATGCATTTGAGCTTTGTATTTATTGTGGGCCTTTTAGTTTTTCACCATTAGATTCATATCCAATAGACAATAAAGGTCTTATTGATTAGAGAAAATAAGCAATCTTATCATAGTTTCTCCCATTTTTTAAATCTTACCTTTATAAAAATGTCATGTTTAAGTATCACATAACATAAACATATTCATAATTTTTAAATTGTGGCATAACATGTGATTTTTTTCTTTTTTTTTTCTTTTTTTTAACATTTATATAGAGTCTATTTGGTAGGGCCTTTGATTGTGTTTTTAGTCGGTATAAGAAGGTAAACAAAAGCTATAGTTTTTTAATAATCATTTAGAACCTATTTTTAAAAAAGTATAAATGAGTCAAAATCATTTTAAAATTTTTTAACAAGTAACAAAAACATTGTAATAAAGTTTATGATTTGTTATTAAAACTCTAGTATAAGTTTGAGTGCTTATTTGGTAAAGTTGTTAAAATTATTACAATGTAAAGCTCTCAATAGTTATCATAAAAAAATAAAAAAATTACTACAGTGTAAAGCTCTGATATGCTATAGTTTTTAAACTAAAATTTTAGTTTTAATTGCTCTCCTGAAGACCCTATAAAATTTAAAAGTGATTTTTTAAGAAGTAACTTGACTAAAAGTCCTTTTGAAAAGCTAAAAAGTTTTAGCCAGATTATTCAAACACTTTCAAAAACAACTTTCGAACCTAACAAACTAAAGAATTTAGAAAGACCTGCCAAATAAACCTACAATAAGCCATCAGTGAACACTCTGGTTATATGATCGTAAATATACAGACTTGAGCATCATAATAGCTACAAATTTTGACATAACAACCAAAAAAATTGAAAAACTTGCAGCTTAAGAATTTTAATTGAATCTTTTGATTCAGTGTTATAGTCATCCCTCTTTTAGCTAATTGTATTATAAAACACTCATTTATATCCATCACAACCTTGATCACGGTTGGCCTTCTAGCAGATGTTAAAAAAATTAATTTGTTGATGCAACAGAGTTTTAAAATTTTTTTATTAATCACCCAGAATCTAACTTAGATTCCCATAAAATAATAAATAGAATTCTAATTAAAACGTGCTTGTTGATGCTCGAAAGCAGCATATCTAACTAATTAAAGAAAAATCTCAACCTTCAGACCCTTAATGCTATGATTATTCCTTCAAGTTGTTGTGTGCGTGGGCATAATTCAACAGAACTTCACCACAACTTCTTTCATTCTAGCTGGACTATATGCTTGAGGAACTATGAACAAAAAAAAAAGAGTGATCAAAGCCCCACTCTTTGAAAATTACACTATAACAATCTAAGATTAAACGAGGACCCAAGACCTCTATTTATAAAAATGTTGGGGGAGTTTAAAGTCTATCAAAATAAAAGGAGAATTTTCTCTCTCCTCCCTTTATAAATCATGCCTACCGATGGAACCTAATCCTCTATTATACACGTCTATATCAGATAAGGGAGATTTAAAATCTTAGGTAATCACAGTGTAGGGTTTTGTGATTATCTATGTTATTCAAGATAACTCCAATTCAAATAATTCATTTAAACTAGAATTCTATTAATAATTTTTTAATTTAAATACTTATGAATAGTTATTCTTTTTTCAGATTCAAACACAATTAGTATTTAAATTAATTATTCAAATCCAAATAATTAATTATCAAAAACCCCAACAATTAAATTTGAATAAATATTTTTATGAAATTAATTAAACAAGTAATTTCTTAAAATGTCCTCTAGTTGGCGCCTACAGTCTAGTTGGACTGTGCCTGGACTATGGGCATGTACACTAACAAGTCTAGTTAATTGTTTAGTGTAACCTTTTACATTATTTATGGTAAACCGCTTCTACACAACTTGTCAAGAATTAGTGAGCTAATATTGGGACCCGATGAACATATATTTATTAAGTTCAAATAATAACAGATGAATTAATCTATGATTAATTATCTGTTTAATTATTAACTTTAGCATTATTCCACTAAAAAACCAAAGACAACACTCTTGATAATATACCGTATTATGAGACTATAAAATAACAAGTCTTGCCTATGACCTCTCACGCATGTATGTATCATTATGGGTTATCTATAATCGGATGAAGGACTTAGTTTCATTTGCTTTTAGATTATTTTATCTTAAAGTTCCATTGTTTCACTTATTTGTAAAATTTTATTTATAACACATGAATAGAAAATCATCTGATTATCACATTTGTCCAGATGACAAAGGCCTTGACCTTTTCCAAATTTCCCGAATAATGTCTTTGGGCATATGTGTATCCTCGTAGGTTATCTATAATTGGATGAATGACTTAGTTTTGTTTTACCTTTTGATTATTTTATCTCAAAGTTTCAGTATTTTACTTATTTGGAAAATTCTATCTATAACAAATATAAATAGAAAATCATCTAGTTACCATATGTATCTAGATGATCAAGACGTTGTTCTTTTTTCAAATTCTTAAATAATGCCTTTAGGGGGATAACATTGACTCTTCATTATAGAGCTATGAATTTCATATCTGTAGATTATGCTCTAATCGAATATAGGTTGTATCTCCAACATACCGATAATGGAGTTTTCGATCACTTGAACTCCTGTCTTTGGCATATTAAAATATATAGGCTATAAACATGAAGTCATGAATCTATTTTAGGATTAAAATTACACATAAATGATTGTCAGAGTGAACCGAGTTTAATTGTTTTAAAAAAGAAATGTTTATTCCTGTTTTCTTCCTATGCCGGTTTTTGGTTTTTAAGAGACTTTCTTTATTATCACTCAACAAATGATACAATAAAATTCAATATGACAACCGTACACCAAAAGACCAAGGATAAGAAACGACATTCAAATATCGAACTTTGTCACAATATTACCCAAAACAATAAGCACGCTTCCTAATTTATTTTTCGACGAGGATGAAAACTTTAGCCCAACTTCCATTTACTTCAACTCCACGGTCTATCTTGGTAAAGGGTTGAGACCAGTATCAAAATTC
>CAMOHE010002984.1:0-11030 GCA_946598075.1 Artocarpus hirsutus
GAAAGAAAAATGGAAAAATAACATTGGCAAAAGACAAAAATCTTTTTATGTCTCAGTTGCATATCCAATCGAAAAGAAACAATCCAGAGCTCCAAAATCCCACGAGGGATAAAGATGTAATTTCACAGCTATTTTCAAGTACAAAGGTGAAATGGTCAAAATAAAGTTTTCGTATTTTAGTTCGTGGTCCTTGAGGACAATATGTTCACCGTAAGAAACTCTATAGGACCGTAATGTTAGATTGTCAAAACCTGCTGGGGATAAAATGATCCTCTTACACCCTCGAGACAGAACTATCGAGTAGTTCTCAAAAAGACAAACCCAGTTCCTTAGGTTTGACCGAATGAAGCTCGTCAGCCCACAAAACCACGTGGAACGATAGTGTGTACCCACCTTACTAAATGGGCCTAGGGTGGTACGTTCACAATAAAAAACTGTGTCGGTTTGCTGGAGCACGGATTTTTCCCATCAATCTAATTTCGAAACCAACTCCAAGACTAGGCTGTAGTTGGGGTAACGTTTTAATTTTTGAAAAATTATAATAAATAGCAAATTTTATCAATTGATGAGCAAATAATGTCAAATTTTTTAAAAAAGTAAAATAAATAGTAGATTTAAACAAGACAATATTCTAAAGCAACTAAAAACCCAATATTACCTCTGTAATAGATCTGAATATTTTCTGAAATATATAAGTAAATGGCCTTTTTAAAATAAACTTCTATATTTTTTCCAACACTACTACAAACATGACCTTCCACAATGGTTTTAAACCGACGAAAAACTTTCATGATAGTTAAAAAACCGTCGTAAAAACCTTCATCGTTGTACCAAATTGAGTTTTTACGATGGTTTTTACTATCATGGAGCGTCCATTAGGTGCCAATTGGGAACATTTGGCACCCTCTATTATGACAGTTTTCTCAAAAAACCGTCATGAAAAGTCGCCATTACATGATGGTTTTGTTTAATGATCATCGCAAAAAAAAAGGCATTCTTGAATCTTACATGTAAGGATGTGTTTCTACGAGTGTTTTTAATAAAAACTGTTGTGGAAAAAAAATCCTGAATTTCTGATTTCCCATGGGATGGTCAATCTCCTATGTTATCTATTACTAGAAGGCCCTAATTGCAAAAACAGATATGTATTTTGAAATATAAAGTCTTTATACTACTCTAGCTATATGTAAGACACTTATTTACAAATTGTACCTACTTAACTCTAACCTCATTTATATTTGTATGTATATAAAATTCCTTTTTTGATATCCCTTGTATACCATAATTAATTATGTCATGCATATAACGTAAAATAAAAAACCACATTGTATGTTTCCTTGTTGTCTAGGACACCTATGGTGGTAATATAGTGTTCCGTTCACCCGCATTGTTATACCGCTTCTTACTTGAAGTTTTCAATCGTTAAGTGCCCTTACAATGTGTCATGATTAAAAAAAAATTAATAAACACTATTATGTAAAACTTAACATAGTTAATTTTATAAGAAAAAGTAATACTTACAACCTTATGAGTAATACAAAATCATCACTATTAAAAACTAGTATGCAGCGGAATTTTAAAAATTTTTATATCAGAGTATTTTTCAAAACACAAATTTGACATGCTATATGCATAAATTAACCAGATCTTACTAACCTTGTAAATGCCGAAAAGCTTCCTCAATCAGTGAAGAGAAGAAACATTCCAAAAGGAGCTCAACCAACTGGACTTCTTTGTTATTCTCCATCCACGATCAAAGTGAGTGTGGGTTCACACATATAGCTCTTCCACCAGGTGACTCTCCTTCCAACCAATTAAGAAAACCTAAAGCTAGTGTTTGTGATTTGTGAACAAGAGCTCTCAGGGAGTTTTCAAAATCTCACCAGCAAAGTTTTACTCTTAATCTCTCAATTGATCTAAATAATAATGAGACCACTCCCTTTTTATAGAGGTTAGGCCTAGGAGTCAGTCCTTATCAAATAATGTCTCAAAATTCGAATCAGAATTAAATTCAGATCAATATCTGATGAAATTTGTATGAAAAAGCGTGATCTTTTTTATCGTACGGTCGGCATGCCGATCTATCTAATCGGCATGCCGAACTTACCCCATCGGTAGGCCGAACCTAAGGATCGGTATACCGAACCTACGATAAAAATCCCAACGAATCTTTCATTCTCCATCCGAGATTTTATAGGATAAAGTCTTAGTTTTAATTCAAATAACCCAATAAAAAAGTTATCTAATTAAAACAACTTTATCTAGATAACCTATAGAAAAATAAATGAATTATTAATAATTCAACAAGTTTATCTTGAATTAATTCAAAATTAATCCAACCAATAAACAGACATGAATTATCTAATCCCGATAATTCAACAAGTTTATCTTGAATTAATTTTATCACAAAATTAATTCAACCGATAAACAAACATAAATTATCTGATTTTATCAAATTTTAGCCAATCTGATAAATCTGACATAAGTCACCAATTATTGAAAAAGCACGTTGTATCATTACAGGATTTTTGTGAGCTAACAAACGGGACTTGATGGACCTATATAATTCAAGCTCTTGATAATTATGAAACCCAATATCCCGGATATATATTTCATAATTATCAACTCCAATACTACTATACTAAAAGCTTGGAGCTACACTCTCGAACTATATAGAATTACGAAGCCCGTATAGCTAAGTCTCCATGACATATCATAATGTATCGTATCCCCATAGGATTATCTATAATCGACTTAAGGACAAGTTCTGTCTTACCTTCTTGATTATTTTTATTTTACATTCTATTATCTCACCATTGAAAAACTTACTGAAGACAGTATACCATTCGATTACACCTATGTATCTAAATGGTTGAGCGCTTTAGTTTTTCAATTATAGGATAACACATATAAGAGGATATCACTACTCCTAAAGAGGAGCTATGGATTCCATATCTATGAATAACAGGTCTACGCTATCAAGAGCCATGCCTCTAATATACCGACATGCGTGCCACTATAAAAATATGGATGTCACCCTTTGGTACATCAAAAGACATAAGTCAAGACAATGGGTCCACTATTCATCTTAGGAGTAAGATATAATACAAATGATTGTCTACAATGAATTGATTAGTGAGATAGAATTATTAATCCAAATCAATTCACTTTATGTCCCAATCCAACACATCGTCACCTATGACAATGTGCCGATGTTTTTATTCGCGGAGTCCACCTCCGATGGTTAAGACAAACCATCTCGCAATAGGAATATAGACAACATAACAATCTTTGCATAAATAAAGCACCCAACATAACCATCTCCCACTATACACTAAGCCTCCATAATGGCTCCAATAATCTTCCTTACACTAAGCCTCCATAATGGCTCCAATAATCGTCCTTACCGATGGTGTTATGGTGTCTTCTTCTAAGCTTGATAGTTTCTCTTACCCCTTCACTCATGGTCAAGTCTGTATGTTCAATGCCCTATTTTTGATAGACTGCCTTACATATCCTTTTTGCAACAACTTTGCAATCTCCATTTGTAAAGCCTTGTAGCTGATTGTCAGAAGTCTTGTGTTGATGAAATTCACAATACTTGGTTTTATCTTGGGACTAGTTTGGGGCCATCTTACTTAGGCATTAAACATAGTCCTTCCCTTTGAGCTGTGAGATCAGCTCAGTTAGGGCAAAATTCAAAAAATACCTTGGCAATGATAGAGGCCAATTGTTACCTCCTGATGGTCTCCAGTTGTCTTTCTTCCATTCGGCTCACTAGTAAGCCATGGTTTGATCTCTTTGCTCCAGTCTTGCTTTCAGTGGTGGTCTTTTGGCTCTTCTGCTTGTAGTTTTGCTTTTATTGAGTTCTTGCTTGACCCACTTATTCACCTCCTTTAAGTCAATGAATCCTTTGGCTTGGTTGAGGGCCTTCTTGATGGTCTAAGGGTAGTTTAAATAGCTATCTTTGTATTGGGACATTTGAAGAAGCCCTTTCTTTAGCGTTTCCTTTGCTGTTCCATCTTCTATGTCTGAACTTTCCAACACTGCTATGTTGACTGTTTTGATGTAGGCTCATAAGATCATCCCTTGCCCCTGAATGACTAGCACAATTCTCGAGTCATCTTGCTAGTCTTGATGTAGACTGAATATGCTTTGATGAATAGATCAGGGAGGTCCTCAAAGTTGTTGATTGATTTAGGCTTGAAGTTGTCGAAGTAACACAAGGATGGTCCCTTTTAACTCTATGTAAAAAGCTTACACATCATTTCATTCAGAATACTGTTGGCAATGTTGGTTGCGCTTACCACATTTTTGTATTATAGAAGGTGATCTTTCGGATCTAAAGTCCCATCGAACTGAGTGAACACTAGGTTGTTGTACTTTGGTGGGATGATCATCATAATGCACCTAGTAAATGGGGTATTGTGAATCCCTTTGGATATATCATCTAGTGATGGCGTTTTGTTCGTTGTCTTCATCACCTTCTAATCGATTTTCTCCTCGATTAGCTTTGTATTCTAATTGACCATATCCTTCATCATCTACTAAATAGCTTCCACGGTTGTGGGGTTGAGGTTCGCATAGTCTGCTCTGTCTCCGTATTTGGTGCCACGGTGGTACCATCTGCCTTTTGGAGACGTTTGTGTCTGTGTTTGCCATTGTTGTTGTGGTCATTGGTAGTCTTCCTTCTAGAGTATTAAGGGGTTGCATCATGCTTATATGACTAAATTTTGGTTGTTTCTCGGATGGCTGAGGTGTTTGGTACTACCATAAGGTCGACAATCCAGTTGACTACCATAGGTACGAGTAATGTTAGTACAAGTAGGCCACAAGCTAAGCATTCTAGGAGGTAACTTGGTGTTTGAGTGACCTATTCTCATTGCTTAGCTCTTCTAGTTGTGGATCTTGCTCCTAAAAACAAGTGGCTTGTTCCTACAACAAGGCCTTTGGGTTTTCCACCTTTGCAGCAAGTGTACTTAACTAAGTATATTCATCAGCCACTGTTGCAGGAATGGTCTCATGCTATCTAATGCCTAGGTTTGTGTTAGTGTCATCTGCCATGTTATAAGAATGTTGCTAGAATTCCTCAAGTTGGTGATCAAAGGGCACCACGGTGGGCGTCATACTATAGATGTTAGATGTACAATTAAATTAAATAAGGTTAAAACAAAGTTTAAAAGATTAATTAAGAGTAATTGGACCCTCTAATTGTAATACCCGTCAATTTTCATGTAACAGATATTGTTAGATAAGTAATGATGTTAATTATTTTTCTTCTTATAATATTATGTTACTGACTATTTTATTTTGAGTATGATGACAAGTGACGATCAGGTGGAATTGATGTGCTCAAGGTATTCATGTCATTATGCTTGATAGTTATTTAGTAATAAATTAATGTTTTGTTACATTTTAGTGTATACGGCAATTCAAATTCGGTACGCCAATCCTCCAGGTTCGACAAGGATTAGCAGGCCGAATTATCTCTCACGAAACGACAGGCCGATGGATTCCATCGATAGGTCAGACCTCATGACATCGGCAGGCCAAAGTAAACCATTGGCAAGCTGAAGACAGTTGACGAGTAATCAGTAGGTAATCGCCAAAATTTTGGCATTGATGATTGGATATAATTGGATGATTAATTCTAATTGATTAGCATGTTTTTCATCTTTTTTCTTATTTTAGGTAATAGAATGTTTGACTTTTATGGCTGATTGGATATTTGATGGTAAGTAAGAACAAATCATTTGACTTTCCCCTATTTCTCTCCATTCTCCACGATTTTAGTTAGAAAATTTCTAATAATTATATATAGGATGAGTTTCTATTTTATGTTATTTTCATTTTCACGTAAACTATCTCTTTCTATCACTCTTTTTTTCTCTCTCAAAAAAAAATTCTTTGACATTCTTTTTCTCTCTCTCCACGTTTTTCATTCCCTTCTCCCTTTAATTTTCTGTGAAGAATTGAAAGAAATATATTGGGTTTTCTCTTAGGCAAATTCAAGAAAAGCTTGAGAGGAGTTGTTTGAGGTAAGAATTTCACTCTAGGTATATTTTTGAAATAGTATTTCTCTATGTTCCGACTGCTATATCTTTGTCTATGAATATCCAATTATTGTAGAATTTTAGTATGTAATTGTGTATGTGTAGTGCTATCCCTCAAAATTTCACGTTCATTGGAACTTTCTATGTTGAGAAATGAAATTTTTACTTTCTGTCACTCACTATTTCATGATTGTTGATCGGTATGTAGCACAAATGTATGGTCTTTGTTCAAGGGGCAAATTTGTTTTGATTTTTACGAAATTTGGTAGAAATGATCATGTATATGTTAAGTTATGGACTTGAAAGTCTTGTGATGATTTGATAAATATTTTATGAGTTCTTAAATTTTCTTTAAGGCTAAGTTTTATGGCTGTGAATCAGTGAAATTCTAGACTTCTTGTTTGTGTGAATATTTTGTATGGACAAATGAATTTAATTGACAATGAAAATTTTTGTCGTACTGTATTTGCATGTTTGTAAGTTGTCATAAAAATTTTGGAGTTTAAGTAATTTTATTTTAATTGTTTGAAAATAAAGATCGTGTATAGCTCACTGCTCATATGTTTGGAGTGTATTTTGTACCTGAAGGCCAATGCATGTTTTGAATGCTTTTAAATTTATTTGAAGCCAATTTTGAATATGTTATAATTTTAGGTGTCTTCTACATACAGAAATTTTATGAGATTATTTTGTGATGTAGATAATTTATTATATGAAATGTGTTAAGGTTGCTTACTGTTTTGTGGTTGCTGGCAGTTTTGGTATTATATGTTATGTGACTTATTTAAATTGTCAAATGAAATTTTTATGACCAACGAAAAATCATGACATTATGTTTATATGTTAGTTTGTTCCTTTAGAGTATCATGCTCTAATGGTGCATGAACTATGAGTTATTAAATTATGAATACATTAGGGTCAGGTAGATATTTGTGTTCATGTATTAATTCTTGTAATGGAGGTGTATATGTGTTATGATATTAGATGATTCTTTGAATATCAATAAATGTTAATTTTATTCTAAATGAATGTATGACATGAACACAACAAGGAGTGAGCACATCAAGACCGCGACGACGTCATCTTCGATTATGGTTTAGTAAGCTAAACAGGTAAGTGCATTCTCACCTGCAACATGATGTGGTTTGTGAAAAGTTTGAATTTTATGTTCATGATGATTCCTATAATGATTCTATGACGGTTTTATTTAATATATTATTATGTAAGTTTGATGTACAAAAAGTTATGCATGCTTTGATGATGACATATTCAAAGGTATAAAAGTATAGATATATGTATGTATATATGTATCACCTAAATAAGTGTTGCACACCCATGTTAATTTTATGATGTCATGTTTGGTTTGGGATTAGCTACCCCTCTACTCTCATGACGGTGCACCTATGATAATGATAATGGTGCAAAACTTAGGCCCCTAAAGATAAAATGAACAAAGTTTTAATATGGTTAATGTTAACGAAAGATATGTTCTATATGTAACTGTGCCTAGTGCACTATTATGATAATGTTGATTATGGAAAAGATGTTACATAAAGATGTTCATAAAATGATTTATGTTGTGAGATAGAAAAATGTACTTACTAAGCTTTTGGCTTACTTAGTTATACATGATATTGCAGATAAGGGTAAGAGAACTTTGGAATAGGAGGAGACAAAGACGGGCGTGTGAGCAAAGAATGATGAATCAAAAATGGAAGAATGCTAAAGAAGAAATTTAAAGTTATAAACTATATTTTATCTTTTGAGTATGTTTTATTATTTAAGTATGTTTATTTAAAGAGTTTTAAAGATTTGAACTACGTTTCTATAACTTTATATGATTGTTTTCTATCCTTCTGCACTTTGAAATATTGAGATTTGATTTAAAATTAAATTTTGATTTTGTTTAGCTGTTTGGCCTACCGATCATTATTAGTCGGTCTGCTGGTGTTGCTATCGGCCTACCGATTACCTTATATCGGCCTGCCGATCTTGTTGATTTTAAAACCTTATTTTGCAGAGCCTCGGACGGCTTGCCGGTGGTTGAAGTTTAGACTGCTGGTTAAGTTCGGCTTGCCAAAGTCTGAAGTTCGGCGTACCGAACTGTGTAAGCGAATTTCAAAAGTTGTGTTGATTTTTTTATTTAAATTATGGTTTTATTGTTTTTGGTGTGATAAACTATTTAAAGCATACTTATAATTAAGCAATTTATTAAAACAAATTGTATGTATGGATCCTGGAGTATGTTTCCAAATTACGTCTTTATTTAAAATAGTTTATCTTAAATAATGGTAAAAAAAAAAGAATGAATGTAACGATGTTTATGGTGTCCGTAAGGGGAGTGTTACACTAATCACCGTTATTAGGTCTTAACAAACTTGAAAGTCTAGTTAGATTAATAATGATGATATGTAATCAAGCAAATGAATTCATAACAAAATGCAATAAAATAAAGATACCACATGTGAATTTACAGTGGTTCGCCCCTAAGTCAAGCTACATTCATTATTTTGTGCTCTTTAGTATATGTTGAGCCAGTTATAAGTTATAGGTTTTCTTCTAAATAAAGCGTAAATAAACTAGCAGTGAAAACTTTTCTTCGTATGGGAATAAGAGAGATTTTTGCAAGAGTTTCCGGTGTGTATGAGAGTTAAGATCCCTTCAATTGATGCCTTTAGCCCATATTTATAGACGTCCCTTTGAGATAGCTTTAGTTAATGGAAACTTGGAAGTGCCTGACTGAGTAGGGCATGTGTTAGCTACTTATTTGGCACAAGTTTAGGGCCACTCTCCTCTGACCTCCTTCATGAGTTTATGGATCTCAACCTACATTTAGTTATTCATAACTCTCCATCGATCATATCGACCAAAATGACTGTAGAGATAAAACAATTCAACAATGCAACTCTCGTCTAGCTCAAATTGCTTGAATTGAACACATCGATCATAAAATAGATGATCCGTTGACAATGAGCACATTGAACACAAGCTCACCTTATGTAACAATCACAACACTTGGGCTCGATTCACTCGCTACAAACTTTGGGCCTTATTTTTTACTAGGCTCGCTTTTCTAATTTAGTTTGGGCCTAACCAAATAAATTGGGGGTCATTTTCAAGCATTTGTTCAATCTCAAATGCCACGTTGTTCTTCCCTTTCTTTAATTTTTTTTTAATAAAAAAAATTACACATCCTCTTGTTCTGGTCGACGACACGTCGTTCTTTGCTTCAAACAAGTAGTAGTATTAATTATACAAATGAAAACGACATTCTCTTTGCTATGCAAGAACAATGCCTGCCATCTTAACGGACAAATAGAACCCTACTTTTCCACTGCGATGCGTTTACATTAACTACTGTATATATTCGTCCAAAGGCTGCCACTGGAACCATCGAAGGGTACTAGAGTTATTTAACTAATATTTTTCTTCTTAACCGACTTGAATGGCGCTTTTTTATTCGTGTATGTCAAACGCAGTCAAAAATCTTATTGCTGGATATTACTGTGAGAACCCCTTGGAATTTTATCGCAGAGAAAAAAGAAAATCCTTGATTGTTCTTCGATTCCCGTGGAGATATGACAAAAATTTCCTCTTCGAAAAACCAAAATCAAAATCAAAACCAAAATCAGCCTGATTTTAGTGCTCCTACGCCCAACTCACAGCGCACAAAAATGGTGAAACCTGAAGACAGAGAAAAGAAGGTGAGAAATTCTTGTTCAATCTTTTTCAAGTGTTTTTATGACTACCCATTTGTGATTTCAGCTTAAAAAAAAAAAAGTTTCCCAGAAATCCCAAAACTGCTTTTGGAGTGGTTGATTGATCTTGTAACATGTTTAATCACATTTTAGTATTGATGGAACTTCATGGCAGTTTTTGTGTTTTTAAATGTGCGTGCATTTGAAGTATTAACACAGCAATGGTCCTTTCCACAAGCCCACATAAAATTTTGTTGGATTGGCTGCCTAATTTAATTTTTTTAAACTGTCCTTTTTCTTAAAATTGATTTCCGTAAATAGTTGATTGATTTTTCAGAATTATTGATTGATCTTGATGATTCATTCTTTAATTAATTATGCCTATTTTATCAATTTTCAATCACGTACCTTATTGATTCGTGAATTTTCAACCAAATAGTTTTTTATTTGATTTAACAAACTTAGGGACATTCACGAAGAGTATGCTTCACTAAAGCGTGACTTTTGCACACATCCCAAACCTCGTTTGAGTTGCAGTTGTGTTTTTATGCAGACATTGAGTAAGAAGCTTAAAGATGTTGAAGTCACGGTTCCAATTGTATTTGGTAACATTGCATTTTGGCTTGGTAAGAAGGCGACTGAGTAAGTATTGTTAAGCATTCCAAGGATGGATGAATTCTTGATTTGGTTGTTACATGTAAATGGTAATTTGTCTTTTTCTCGTTCTATTGAATCTTGGTAATAATTAGGTACCAGCCACATAAGTGGACTGTCTATGTTTGTTGGAGCAACCAATGAAGATCTCAGTGTGGTGGTAAAGCGCGGTGTTTTTCAGCTGCATTCCAGTTTCAATAATCCGACAAGAGTAGTGGAAGCACCACCATTTGAGTTGTCAGAATCCGGATGGGGTGAATTTGAAATTGTGGTTACTCTTTATTTTTACAGTGATGTTTGTGAGAAGTCACTGACCTTGTGCGTTTCTCCTTTGCTATAATTTGGAAAGGATTTAGTTAGTATGATGGAGACATGGGTAAAAGTAAACAATGATCAAGAAAAAGATTTTTTTAAAAAATGATATATAGAAGGGCACAACTTTTACTCGGTGTTTCTTTCTACCATGTCAATTAATTTGTAAGATGGGAGAATTTCAACTGGTTTTTGGGAGCAAGAACACCAGTCAGGCGTATACGTTATTTGAGTTTTATTATGTACACCAGAGGATGAATCTGGTCCTATGTCAACAAAGAAGCCTGTTTTGTAGAATCCTATGATGAGAGTC
>CAMOHE010003005.1:2046-32821 GCA_946598075.1 Artocarpus hirsutus
TAATTTAACGACACTAAACTATTGTCGTTAAAAGGAGACCTTTAATACGACATCTATATAGATGTCGTTAATTATTGTTTCAAATGTCGTTAATAACATCTTTGTTCAAGATGTCGTTGTATGTACTTTTCAACGACATTCAAAAACTACATGTCGTAAATAATATGTCGTTAAATATAGTTTTTCTTATAGTGACCTCTTTTGGATATTCTAAATAGATGTTGTTTTAAAGGGGAAGTGGCTTGTGTAATTATACACATAATTATAAAAGAAATTTCAGTTTATATGTGTAATAAATATGATTATATAAAAGAAAAATTTTTTGAAAAGAAAAAGTTTCAAGTTTTTCATAGATTCATAAGTAAGAAAGTGTTAAAAGACAGCCCGAAAAAAGACGGGTTATGACAGTAAAACTTTCACATGCTACAGTAAAAAGAACAGAAAAAAAAAGTTACGACAATATAAAGCTCTCACATGCTACATTAAACAACAGTTTTAACCAATGGTTTCCACCACCATGTCAAAAACAACTTGAATGTGTAAACAATTTATTTTCCCCCTTATTTACATTATAAATAACTCTTATTTACACAATAAATAAGTTATTTACATCATAAAGCTATTATTGATCGACTATAAATATTTTCAAAACCATTTATTTACTTTAAAAACTTTAAAAAATCTACCATTCTTTCATTCTAGTCCCCCTCCCCCCCCCAGAAGAAAAAGAAAAAAAAAAAAACCACTATTGCTTCAATTTTGAACCTTCAGAACTTTAAATCAAGTGAAACTGAAGGAAGAGCTTGAGTTATTATTAAGAAACCCGCCTTTTTTTCTTCCAATTAAGAGCCAGATACTTCGAGTCATACCCTGGCATGTTAATAGACTCCACTAATTGTAGGAGGTGGCACATAGGACGTGGCACCAAATGATTGGTTTGTGTAAAACAATCACAAGTAAATTAAAATTGGGCTTGTTCAATGAAGACGAAAGGTTCCAAAAGTAAATAAAACGGAAAAACATACAAAAAAAAAGGTGTGTTCATCAGCAGATTTAAACCTTTTTAGCCTAATTATTAACGAGGAAAAATATTGCTCATGGGGTTCGATTGTAATTATAAGATAAAGTGGTTCACTGTGCAACATTATAAAGATGGATAAGACTTTGTGTACAGAATAATTTCAGAGTAATTAATTTTTAGTTGCGTGTCAGAAAATAAAAAAATTAAAAAACTAGAATCTCATTGCGCCATATAATCCTGTCCACACTTCGATTGGTTAAAATTTTTGCAATATTATAGTTGTTACCGTACGTTTTTAGAACATGCGTTGCACTCCCCACCCTATATATATATATATATATATGTGACGCATGGATAAAAAAAAATGTGGCATGGGGCATTGTTCATGTATGAACAATAAGATGTACGCATATACGCAACCATATCTTGCTTTTAACTAATTGAGTAGACTTTTCAGCAAAAATAAAAAATTGATTGAGTAGACTATATTAATTCTGTAAAGCAGAATAATTAAGCTTAAGATCGAAAGAAAATTAGGAATTATTTGGGCCAATTCTACTTGATTAGCTTTTTGAACTCATTTAAAGCGTAGTACACTAAAATACATCTCTGGATTTTCATAAATATCTCAGATGAAATCTACCATTGGTGTCAATATTTTAGAATAACACTGGATCATTTTGATCTAGTCATGCTTACAGTTGTCATGTGTATATGTTTATTTCGGCTTTGTTCTTTTTAATCAATGAATAGTATTGGAGCCAACAACTACATGTCCCAATTAAATCTTGTGGATCCGTTTATGGGTTATGACAACTGTTAGGACTTCTCAGAATGTTTTAAGCTTACTTTAAAAAAACGAGAGCCAACACTCTCTCAGTTTAGGCTCAATAAATAGGAAAATAAAGAAGACCCGAAATCAAATTTACGAATCTTGTGAACTCGTTGAGAAAAATTTACGGGTCTATAGATACTATTAAGACTTATGAGAGTGTTAAAAACCTATTTGGAAAAAAAGAAGGGAATACTAGCAAATCCATCCCAAATTAAATCTCCCATTCAATTTTTTCAATAAAAGAAATAGCATACAAATGGATGTTCAAAGTAAATGAAACAACCCTTCAAGGCATAGCAGAAAATAACATCAAATGACCTAAAATAATAATCACCAAACATAGCGAACCCACCAAGCAAAAGGACCTTTGAAAAAAAAAAGACTACTCTCTCGGTGTGAGAAACCAAGATATACCTTGTTCAATCAAACTCTTTTTCAAAGAAGTCCAGTAGAAAAAACATGAGAGAGGGAAAAGATCAACTACTATAAACTTAAGATTATATGACGGTTTTAAACTATCGCGTAAAGCATCAACGACGGTTAAAAAAGCGTCGTGAAATCATCTGTCTTAATATTGAAGAGACTTTTTACGATGGTTTTTATCGTCGTGGGATGGCACTAATGACAGTTATTAAGGGTATTTTACAGGAGGCTACCACAACGGTTTTAATAAAAAATTGTCATGGGATGTGTAAATTACACGATGGTTTTTAATCCGTAGATTACAAGACGATTTTCATTAAAAACCATTGCATGATCTTAGTAATTTTCTATCTTACACGATGGTTTTCAAAAACCGTTGTATAAAATATAGTTTCTATGACAGTTTTTATCAAAAAAGGGTCATGAAAGATTGGTTATCAGCAAAAAAAAACCAAAATTTTTAATTTGTCATAGAATGACCAGTCCTATGTTATCCATTAATACAAGGCTCTGATTGCAAAGTAATATATTTTGTACAAAACTATAAAATCTTTACAAAATCATTTATCTACTCTATTGCCTATATCTACTAATCATGCCTAAATAATAATTCACACAAACATATGTTAACAGTGCTAAAGCTAAAATTGAACCCTAAATAATTCACACAAACACATATACAAAAACATGTAGAAAGTAATTCACACAAACACATATAGAAAGTAATTCAAATAAACACATGTAGATTCTAATTCACACAAACACATATACAAACATTAACTAAGTAATAAATGTCAACCTAACTAACATAGAACAACAATGATTCCAACCACAAACTAAATATTAAATAACAAAACTATTTAACAAAAATAAAATAAATTAACATAACAAATCAATAGAATTAATTTTAAAACAAAAACCACTTACTTTTATAAATCTAAAACTAAACCTAAAGAACAGAAAATAACAAAAAACTAAAACTAACAAAATTAAATTACGAAAGTAATTACGAAACTATATAACTAAAAATAATTAATTCACACAAGCCCTAAATAATTGCTATTAACTTTTGAGCAACGGAAAACATAAATAATTGCTATGATGGCCATAGAGGATTTTTCTCAAACATGTAGTGGGCATCACATATACAAGCATTTGCACAAATACATAGAAAGTAATTAAAACTAAAACTAAAATTAGAACTAAAGAACAAAAACTAATTAATTCATATAAACCATAAATAATTAAAATTAAAACTCTATAACTAAAAATTAAAAAAAAACTAAACAATAAAAAAGAAACAGAATGTTACCAAACAGAGGCTAGATGTGGACAATGGCAAGGTCGTGGAGGCAACAAGCTTGGAGAGAACACTCAAAGAGGAGAACCTTTACAAACGAGGGATGGCGACGAGCTCGTGAGTCGTGGAGGCCTCGGGGCTAATGGAGGCACGTTGGGTCGAGGCAAAGACGACAATGGCGATGGTCATAGTATAGAGAAAGGGAGGGTTTGAGGGTTAGAGAGAGAGGTAGGGTTAGGTTAACAGAGAGAATTGCGTTTGAGTGTTAAGTCGAAAAAAAAGAGAAAGAGAGCGAGCGGGCTTTTAAAATTTTGTTAATTGTGGTGAGGGTGGGCTTTTAAAACTTTGTTGATTATCTTTCATGACGGTTTTTATTAAAACCATCGTGTAATATGATGTCTATTATGACGGTTTTTTGTAAAAACTATCGTAAAATCTTTCATTCACTTTCACAACGGTTTTTATGTGTTATGTGTACTCCCCGCGCATGTTCTTTCTGCTAAGCAGGACGGTTTGTAAAAAATTACCATTTATTAAACGTCATGTATTCTACAATTTCCAGCAAGGAGAGTTTATCGTCTTAACAAGAGGAAAAACAATCAACAGAGTGACTTTCCAACTCAGTCATAGCATTTGTGATTGGACAGGTGATTAGAAGCATGCCTACATATGAAGAAAGTCAAATCATATTTTTTTTTTTTGATGGAAAATCAATCATAAAATTAAGTGGCACATACCACAAAATATCAATAGTACGATGAATTCCATCTGAGTCCAAGCTATCCGCAACCTTATCACCTTCATTATATTGGATACATACACACACACTCACACACACAAATTGGCAATACTTAACTCTAAAAACCTCAATAATTAATGGTGTAGACAATAATTATTTCTGGTTTTCGACATCATGCTGCTTGCCGAATATGCATGCCCGTTATAATAACGCAAATGGGACTAGCTTTTAATTTATATATTTTTTTTTTTCTGAGGCCCCCGACTGCCTTTAGAGTTTAGATTTTAAGATGCAAATTGGGTTTTTTTTTTTTTTTTGCTCCCTTAAAAAGCGTATTTAATTTTGCCTCTCAAAAGTACTGTATATATATATATATATATATATATATAGAAAGAAATAGACTGTGGTTTTTGCTGTATGTCCTCTTTAAAAGTTGAAGTACTTGGACCATCCTGCATCATTGTCCAAAGGAAGAATATATATTTTTAAGAATCTCTTTAATAAACATGCCTTCTTGTCTCCAAAATCTTTCTAATTCCTTTTGCAATTCCCTTGCTCAAAGTGGCCAACAAGTACAACCTGAGTGGAAGTCGTTCCCCATTTCTGCGATAATGGCTGCCAATGAGGTCCATGCCATGCACAAACTTCTCTCCATGATACGTCCAAATGTAACGTCCAATACCACACATGATCATAGGTTTCCTTTTTAGTTTTCATTTCCCATGCTGATTGTAACCATACGTGTAACACTACAATTGGGAAATGATTTCAGGCTTTGTTTTATTACAGTTAGCCGCTTGCTTTATAAACGGTGCATATTTGACCTATACTGATGATCTGTTTCAAAAATGTTATCAATCAGTGTTAGCAGATATACTCTAGCGATGATTTCACAGTTGATCTTCTAATCTAAAATGTCGGGTTCGAATTCCCTACCCAATATATATGTAAATTTATATAAATGAATTGTATTGCTATTTGTATTCATGCATAGACAAACGTATAAGTTGGCATTGGTTTGAGAAGTTTAGACAAAAGTGGCCTACATAATCGCTAGAAAGGATGAAAAGCAACTAGCTCACATAAGGTCAAAGCTGTATGTATCATACTATATTTTAGAATGTCTATACAAAACAATACACATATAGTTTGCCATATATATGTTTCTTGGTTTGTACTACGAACTTTTAGATATATACACACACACACATATAGTGAAATTAAAGAAGAAAAATTAATTGAAAATAGGCCAAAAAAAAAAAAAGAAGAAAGAGCAAATGTTTGTAGTGTCATTATTGAGTTTGGGAATGTGGGGCCTAAATGCACAACTTTGAGAGGTCTTCATGTTGGCAGCTACGGGTGACAGGCAAAAGTGATTAGAGATAAGATATATATAATATTAATATATTATAAGTTAATGCCTGTTTATACAGTATTGCTAGACAAGCCGTGACCTGCAAAGCTTAAACAAATAAAAGATTAATCAGAAAAAGAGAAAAAAGAGAGAAGTACTATAGTACTGTTTCTCTCACTCTCTCTTCTCCGTACCCTTTCTAATTATACTATATATCAGCTTTAGCAGTTTACTTTTGGTTTAGTGCTGTGTGTTGTATTCCAGTGTCACCATCTTTTGTTTCATTCAATTTTATGGAATATATGCCTTTTTTTCCTTGTGTTGGAATTTCTTTAAGTTTTTGATTACCTGTACTTAATCATTGTTATAATTCCAACAATCACAAATGTTAGCAATAATTAAGTACAATTAACCATCATAAGCAGATTAATTAATTAATTAATAACCTCTGACTAGTATTATCTGAACCCTCTTATTCTGTGTTTAAGAAACACAGATCGTCATTTAAAGGGGAACAAATTAAGATGTTCCAAGAAGCCTTTCAAGTCAAGCCAGCTGGATGGATCGAGAATATAAGTTTGAACTTTTTTAACCAAAACTTCCAGTGAAATTATCAGAATTTCATTGTGATACAGGTAATGCACTTTGCAAAGAAAATGGGTAGGCCATTATTTTGGTTAGCGCACCACAGATAGTCACGTTACTAAATTTGTCAAGTTATACGGTTAAAATCTATAGCCGTTTGGAGTTGTAGTTTCAATTATATAATTTAATTATAAATAATATAAAGTTATTACATGTAATAAATATAAAACAAAAGTTTGTTATAGTGTAAAAAGCTCTTATATGCTACGTATAGTCATGTCTTTAACTATACAGTTTTAATTTTGCCTCTCACACCACATCAAATTGATATCCTATTTTGAAGATGATCAAAATGGATTGCAATCTTTTTTTTTTTTTTGGTTCCTTTTTGAAATTATCAACTCATGACTGAAAGACTGCCAAATTTATTGACCTTGTCATTCTTTATTTTCTTCTCCTTTTGCTTAAAAAAACAAACTCAAATTAACTCTTTCTTATATTGATTCTTTGAAAGTCGAGCAGATATATATAGTTCTTAAGTTAAAAATTAAGGTTATCATTTCCGATTATAAATCTTCAAAGATGAATAAGAAGTAAATAATGTCATGTATAACTCTTTCAAATGGAAATCCTCATGCTTCCAATATCCCAAGAAATTCCACTCGTGTCTCGCCACAAGATATAATTATTTTCCCTTATGCATATGGTCATAATTATTTTCACATTATAGTTTCTCTGCCTAATTTAATTACATTTTTTGATTCTATGAAATGAAAAGTATGACCTTCTGCTGGGCATGTCAAGAGTTTACAAAGCAATCTTTTTATTTTATTTTATATTATATTTTTGTTCAGAAAGGAGATTAAGTCATCCTTTAATATAATATGAAAAATATACAATATAACAAAATGCGTATATATAATAAGTTCTGTCTATTTTTTTCCCCTTTTAGAGATGATATTAAGTCGAGTCTGGAAGAAAGATTTTAAAAAGAAAAAAGAACTGGTTTAGATATATTGGGGTTGGAATGATAAGGAAAATGCAGTATAACCTACTTCTACTCAAAACCTACTCTCTTCATAAGTTGATGTGTTTGTGGGTCCCAGTTTAAAAAAAAAAAGGTATTTTAACCAATCAAACTTTGACACAAATGAATGGGATTAAAATCCCATAGGGCAAATAGAAGTGATAAAAAAAGTTATATATAATGCACGATTTGCATCTTTTCCTTGTGATCACAATATATTCTTCCGGTAATAATTTAGCCCCACATTCTCCTAGATTCAGGTAGATTAAATCAACTTCACTAAATGTAATTGCAGTTGTCATGTATATGGGGCCAGAAATGTATTCATTAATTAAGAATAAGCACCAAAAATACCAATCATCAAGCAAACACAAATTAGGTTTGGTTTGTGTTATAGCTGTTTTGTCGTATAACAATATCGAATGGGAATCTCATTTCAAATCATCAAAGAAATTTAAGATGGATGGTGAGATGGGGTTTTGTCCGCTTATAAAATTAAAGGGAAAAAAATAATGAAATCTGTACCCCATTAAGGGAACCTATCGTAATTAAGTATTCATTATATGATATATCACCTTCCTTGTTGTATTTATAAACATGGTGATAAATACATAATTGCTCAAACCAGAGAGAACCAAAAAAAAAAAAAAGTTACAAAACAAAAAAAAAAAATCCCAAAACAATATTGTTCATCGACTCTTCAAGATGACTGGTTCTGGTTCTCCTTGTGGAGCTTGCAAATTCTTGAGAAGAAAATGTGTTAGCGGTTGTATATTTGCACCTTATTTTTGCCATGAACAGGGTGCGACCCATTTTGCAGCCATTCATAAGGTTTTTGGTGCAAGCAATGTGTCAAAGCTTCTCTCTCACCTGCCGGTGACCGACCGATGCGAAGCAGCGATCACCATCTCGTATGAAGCTCAGGCCAGACTCCAAGATCCGATCTATGGCTGTGTTTCTCATATTTTTGCTCTTCAGCAGCAGGTTTAGTATATAGACCTTAATTTTGTTCCTCAAAGTACATAAAGTTATAATTAGAGAATATTGGGAAAAAAAAAAAAGGAAAAAACCCTAGTAACTTTTGCACTTTACTATTTAGTGCTTTCATTGGGCTTAAGCTTTTGGTCTAATTGAAACTCTTTTCAGGTTTTTAACCTACAAGCACAATTAGCTTCTCTGAAGGAGCTACAAGCAGCTCAAAGCTTTACCAATGGCTCAGGAACAGTAAACCCTAATGCAAAATTCTTCGGAAAACTTCCTTCTCAGTATCTTCGGCAAGATTCCCAAGGTTGGCTTGATTTAGAAAGTTCAAACACAGAACCCCAGTTGAGTACTTCAATCTTAAACTACGACAATAGGGTTGTTATTCCAAGTCCTGTTGGGAATAATTACGGCGAATATCCGCTCATGCCGGACGAGAATGTCTCGTACGGAAACTTTGAAGAGGCTAATTCCTTTTCCATGTCTTCTTTTGAGACTCAACCAAACAATATGACGAGGCAATCATGTGCTTTCCAGGACTGCAATGAGCTTCAATCAATGGCTTTTGGCTATCTTCAGAATTCATGAAAAAATTGGGCCTTCACGAGTGAGTCAAAGAAATATACTCATCGGTGAAGACGACCTTTTCGAACTTTTAATATTGATGAATGCTCTGAAAAAACATGCACTTTTTTTTTGTTTACTATATATAAATAAAAGCTAGGAACCCTAGAAATGTTTGTACAAATCAATGGAAACCCTATATTAGTCCACCCTAAAGGTCTTCTTTACTCTAGTGTAATCTCTGAAAAGGAGGGTAGATTAATATCAATTACTGTGATTCTCTGACTGCAGAGTAATCTGTTTTTTGATTGACCAATTTATTTACTTCTCTTTGTTAATGAAACCTACCTAGCTAGAGGCTCTAAAAATCTTTCCCGAAAAAGAAAAAAAGGGGGTGGATTTTCAATATTAACCCCTCCTCGTCCTCTTCGTGTGTTGCATTAACAAATATTTGATCATTTTCTCTAGTGAAATCTGGTATCATTAGATATATATATATATATATATATATATGCATAAAAACAAAATTTATCATATTACTAATTAATTACATTTCAGAGCACCTCCATTGCAGGTAACTTGCTTATGGATGTTTAATCTTATAACGTTGTTTTTTCTTTTATTCTGCTTTCTGTCGACAAATAAGAATTTACTAATTAATAAGTGCCTTCAAAACTAGATGATGAAATTGTAGTGTGAAACAAAACAAAAATTTTAAAATTTGTAACTAAATGCATGTAAGTCATAATATTTTGTCGTGATTAAAAGTTTTACTAAAAAATGTTATGACTAAAGTCAAATTTTTTTGTTGTGAAGGGAGGAAATGTTTGAGGGGTATATATATCTCACCTTGAAAGTATTCAGTAGTTACTGATTCAAATTTAAGCAAATTTTTTTATGTCGTTGAGTTGAGGTTTTACTCTCGCTCAACCATGCATTTTGTTTTTAAATTTTTTGCCAGTTAATATACTCTCTTTTTTCTAACTTCCTACGATAAGACTGTATATTGATTAAGAGCTCTCATATATTTTAAAGTTCGTCTTGCCTGAATATATATCACTGAATTTGCACTGATACGTATTATTGATAATATAATGTATATCTGAACATGCATGCCTGCGCGTTAAACTAAAAACTTCTTCACGCAACAATTTCTTTCACAGGAACATTGACATTTAGAAGATAATTAATGACATTAATGTTATTGCGAAGTCTTTAATTTGGTTACAATATATTTATTATTATTATTACTATTACTATTACTATTATATTGTGTATGTGATGATGATGATTATGATGATGATGAATATCATTATTGTGGTTTGGTTCAAGTTCATCTACTGCAACGCAAAAATGTGACTGCCCAATTTGATAACTTGATACCTAGCTAACGTACTAGATCATGACTTTTATTATATGTGAACATCTTCACGCAAATAAATTTCAAAACTTTTTGCTAACAATCGTAGTACTGCTTTTTTGCTTGCTTGATGTCACCATACAAATTAACATGGAAGTATGTTACTCTGTCTTCATGGCTATTTTAAATATTTCTTTTCAGTAATGGCAGAAGTGTTTTACTAGTCGAAATTAGTTTAGACCATGGTCAAGAAATGATTTCAGGAGAGCTTCTTAATTAGGTGTTTTCTACATTTAAGCCATATAAAACTATCATATAGCTCAACGTTATAGTTTCTATTTCACTTTTGAATTGTATCATATATATCCAGATCTTAGACTATAATATTGGTGAAGAAATGCAGTTTTTTTGGGTAATTTGAAGAGTAAAGAAATGTATCTCAAACAAATTTGCCCAAAATTTTGACAGCCATTAATATTGGAAAAGCAAAGAAATAAGGACTTGTATATTGATATATATATATATATATATATCATATATGGATTGATACAAAGTGGTCTTGCTTTAACATTGATTATCAGGAAGGCAGAAAGGTTTTGAGTATTGGGTATGAAATCTAACAGATGTACAGATTAATTTTACCCCTAAGAAATATTTGTTTTGTTTTGCCAATAATGTCCTTCTTTGCGTTTGCCGTATTGACAACATATTAGCTATACAACAATACATTCAGTCTTTTTTTTAAGACAGAAATACATAGAAGTTCATTTTCTGTCAATAATTATCTGAATAAGATCACGAATATGGTCCACTTCTAGATCATGGTGTTAACTATGTCTTGTTTTATAAAAAGAAGTGTTATGAAAGTTTAATATTTCAACATGAATAATGTCTTTGTCCGGTGGAGCATTGTCTGTTCATGGAAACCAGTAGTACTTTTCCGTCTCAGTCTCTATATATAATATGCTGCCACTTTTTATTGCCTTGAAATAATGATATACTTTACTAACTTCAAAGTTATAATATGCAGGCTGAACTAAAGCAAAGCAAGGCTACCGAAAAAACAATATAATATTAAATATGGTTCTTTCTAAGCCCCAAAAAAAAAAAAAAAAGAATCACAACATTGAATCTGGTGACTATCTCTAACATATAGTCATCAACTTTTCTCTTCCTGCACTAAGGTGGAAGTCCTTTTTTTTTAAAAAAATTTATTGCAAAATATATAGTATTGCTCTTTCAAATTCAAATGTGCAACTCCAATAATTGCTACAAAGAAAAAAAAATAAACTCATTAATTTCAGTGTAGAAATGGAGCTATTTAAATATGAAAATACTTCTACTCACTATTATTTCTACTTTATGCAATTTACCTCTTAGGCTGGTTAAGCTTATGTTTGGTTCACCATCTAAATTGGAAAAATTCCGATTCAAACTAATTTGTTATAACTTTTTTACTCATAGAATTTGAATTGTAAGTGTTTTGATTTCGGTTCATACTAAGCAGTTTAAACTGACGATCCAAACGCCTTCTTATTCTTTTCCTTTTTTCTAGGCCACTGAGAAAAACGGGTGCAGTGCGTTTTGGGCGGAAAGTATCCAAACCCGGCCCATGTAGCTTTGGTCCTTATTATACAGAAGAGAGAACAGCCCATCAACTACGCAATTTGAAACTTCTAACAGTCCGAATCCATTTGGATCAAAGCAACCTTTGTCCTTTTAGAAGAGGATGTAGTGCAAAATTAGTCTAGTTATTCCCCAAAATTTTCCCAAGTAATGTTTGAGGCACCAAATCATTTATCATCACATGACAATTGAGTTAATATAATCTAATTACTAAATTATAAATTAATTATGCATATTTCATTTAATTAATTGCATATGTATTGTCCACATGATCATTTAATATCTAAAATTGATCAATAATTTGATACTTGTATTTATTATTCTACATTTTGATAATATAGTGAAGAAAAATTCTACATTTTAGTAAAATCTTTGTCAATCTATTGATTGAACTAACCAAAAAATTAAGAAGATTATAGGGGAAAATACCCTCCACTCTAAACACCATTCCATACTTTCAACCTATGGACATCATCAATTCGCACTGAGCAGTGCCATCGGAAACACAAGCTACGATTTATAAGCTTTTAGAGCGTTTGGATCATTGGTCGAACAGTCACAATTTGAACTAAAAATATTATAACAATTTAAATCTTGTAAGAGAAAATATTATAACAAAATCATTTTGAATCGGTGTTTCCAAACACAATAAAATTTTCGACAAAATCAGCTCTAACTAAAACTTTTGATTGTTATAGTGTTAAAGCTCTCACGTGCTACAGTAATAAAAGAAAAATAAGTTACAATATAAAGCTCTCACATATCACAATTTTCAATTGAAGAGTTTTAGTTTTAATCACACTTTTCAAACACTTTTTTGTGATTTTTACTTTTTTGGGTGAGAGGGAGTTTGTGAATTGTTAAAAACCAAACACGTTGAGGTGATATAGCCTTTCTTAACATGGAGAGAACAGAATCATATTACAACTTTAGTGAACCATACAAAAGAAATAAAAAGCTTCCTAAAGCATACAAAACACTCTATTTGGTTATTTCAGACAAGACACAGCACACAGCTCAATGATTTGAAATCATATTAGACCAAAATATTAAAAGCGTTGCAATGACTAAACTTTTTTTTTTTTCGTTTTCTCTTTTCATTTCATATATACAATTACCACCACTATTTTTTTTATTTAAGAGCGGCAGTCACCTTGTGGATATAAATTAAAGTCACTAATCCCAAATATCTGATTGGCTTGAATTGCACGTGTGCGTGTGTATACACATTCATCAGTCAAGTTTTTGTTATTCTTTTGCAAACCCCACAAAAAAAGAATGATAATAATCGGGTCCCTAATATTGCTTAATTTTCCTGTAATGTATGCTGAGTCCACCATCAAATCTCCTTTACAATCTGCCTTCTTAAAATTTTGCAAGTTTTTCCTTTACTCTTTATCGATCTTTTATCTAAATTAATGCCTAAATTTTTCATTGAAGAAAGGGCCAATAGATTATCTTGCAACTTTAACCTATTTTAAAGTGCATTGTACCATCCAAGAGAAAAAGAGAAGAATTTATCACAGTTTTTCAAACCCATATGTAGCATTCAATTTCATGTCTTTAAGAAGAAAACTTTAGCAAATAAGTGCCAAACCCTTCTTTGAATACTTTCGATTTGACCCCTCTAACTTTTACAACTATTTAGAGATACCATTGTGTAGCAGAGTTAATCAAAACTTTCTTGTCTTGTCTTTTTTTTTTTATAGTTGTCATTTCCACTTTTTGGCGACAACTTTTTCTTCTTGAACTCACATTCAACTAATGATCACTCATTACTCATTTAACAAATGGTTCTTTGTAATAATTACTTTTTTTAATTAGGTGCAACTGATGGAGTATTCCAATGGGGAATGTACATAAATTATATATACAATTAAATTAATTTTTAAAAATTTTATAATTTTCTGTTTTCTCTTCCCTTCACATCGTGATTAATTGTTTAATATTGCCAAAGACAAAGCTGAATGGACAAAGTGTGAAAGTGGTTACAAGCCGCTTGACCAAACTATATTATTTTTATATAGAATAATTTTTTGTGCCACTGTCATAGGCTTGAAGAACATGGAATTGAATACTTCAATGTGGTTTGACTACGATATTTATTCTCCCTTTTTTTATATATGTTTCTTATTCAAGTTGCAATGAGATACTTCAAGACTTCAAATGAGCAAAAGTCTTCATGTGAAGATATCGATACCACCCAGGTAGTAAAGATAATAGTGGTCCCTTGTGCACATTATTTTAATTGTCAGATTAGTTCTTTAACGATCTGATTTGTAATTTTCTATGTTAAAAACTTACAATAAGCAAACAATGTAAAACTGTTTTTAGCAAATTAAATTGTTAAAAAATAAATTTAATAATTAAAATAACAAGAACTATCAATAAAATCAAAATGTTTATCCTAACATATACGTGTTGCGTTTAGTACAATCATAAAATTAAATTCACCAAATTTAGTCCTCTATGGTCTATATAGCTAATTAATTAGCTGTATCTTGTAAGGATCGATATCTAGTTGAAAAATATTTCTTTAGGTCATTCTTAATTCGTGTAAATTTTTTTATAATTAGACTCTATGTATATATTGATGTGTTGGTCGCAAGATTGCTATGAGAAGTACAAGTTTTGTAAAGAAGATTGATTATTATGACGGGCATTTTTACTTCAAAACCATGCTAATGATGCTGTAATTTCTTGTCCGGTCATTCTTGGTTTTTCATATGATGTTGTAAGATCTTGTCCTTTGTTTCTTTCTTTTTTAGTCGTTTTTACTCTCCTAATTAAACTCTTGATTCATGAACCATATTGCGTGGAATGAATGAATAAGTGGAGGAAAAAAAGAGAATGTTTTGAGAGATTCTGAGAGGTGCAATCAAGATCATGATTTTATTCAATAATTTAGGTGCAAAAATATTCGCAGGAAACAGTCCTTAATTCAGATAAATTATTTTTCTCCATTTTCTTAAAAAGAATAACCAAACAATTAGCTTAACTGGTTTGATGAGAGATGCAAATTAGGGACTACTAACTAATATGATGCAGCCCTGTGCATCCAATCAAGGGAACATTTTGTCTACTTATAAGAACACAAAATCATTGTTAATGATAATATAAAATTTAGATGAGAGTACTAATGTTAGGTGAACCCAATAATTAGGACATAAAACCCCAATACAGGTGGGGTCCATTGGGGACTCACCTCATGCCGTGTTTGCCTTTGACAACAATGATAGCATTCACTCTCTTCATATCCCAAAATCCCCATTTCTGCGAGAGATATTTCAAAGCAAAAATCATCATGTCAACCTAGCTAACTAGGGGATGTATCCCTTTAAAAGGACACATTATTAACCTTGTGGCTTAAGGATATGCTTAATCGATCTCAACCCCTATAAATATTGTCAAAGAAAATATACATGCCCTTACGAGAATATTCCGCCTTTTTTTTTTTTTTTTGGTGTTGGGGGGGAGGGGCGCGAGGCGCGGATTTAATTAAGTAAATAATAGAGTTTGGAGTGAATTTAAGAGTGTTATTTTATTAGTGTTGCCAATAATATAAAGTAAAGTTAAAAAGCACGAGTGCAATTTATTTAATAATTTCATGATAAGGACATGCAATTGGACGAATCATGCATATGTTGCTTAAGATTAAGTCTTGGGATTCTCGTTCAAAATTTGCTAGCTAGGCTAGGCTAGCTTCACTTCTCTCGAACTTATCATAATTGCATGGACATTTCACACTTCAAATTGGCTATTTTTCTCTAACTTGATAGGACAAGTACTATTAAACAAATAGAGGTTAATATAACTAATTCAGATTCCAAGCTTCACTTTTAGAAATGTCAAACACACACGCGCACGCACATATATCTATAATTAAAACCTCTATTATTGTCGGTTTTTACTAAAACTACATTATCATCGTTTTAAGTAAAATAAAGGGCATTAACCGTGTGTAACCTTACTAGAACCAATATGTGCCAAAGGAGATATATAGAATAAAGTCTAGAACTACCTTCATAATGAAGATGATCAATAACCCAATATTTTATTTAATATCACCACCCACAGAGAGAGAGAGAGAGAGAGAGAGAGAGAGAGAGAAGTAACAGTTAAGTCTTGATTGATGAAGAAGGAAACGCCTACTTTTGACTCATGGAATTGTTGTAGTAATTTTCCTTGAATACAAAATTAGCTAGCTAGCCAAGGCTCTCTTGGTATGTACATTCATCTGGGGCACAGCTCATCATGCTAGCGATCATCAACCACACATATATGATGATTATGATGGTGATCATGATGATGTGATTAAGTAGTATCTAGCTAATTAAGTTGGTTCCTCATCATTCTGAGGGCCAAAGCTTGAAGCTCACCCAAGTCGCCATTATTATATGGTCTTTTCCTAGAACAAGCTTGGAAGAAATCTTCTGATGATATGCCGGTGCTTTGTATCTCATGAGCGTTCATGATCACATCGTTGACATTGTTGTGGTCAGCTGACTCAAGTGAGCTCTGAGGCGAAATGGGGTAATTCATATTATTGCAGTAATTTGGATATTGGTTTGGGAAGTTATTAGCGACTGAAATATTGTTGTTGACGTTGATATTAATTCCTGGCCATTGATTCTCTAAGCTGCTTTGTGAATGATCTATGAGGTTTTGAGCTAGTTGAGCTTTTGCTTGCATCAGTTGTGCTTGCAAACATGCCACCTATATAATTAAGGCAAAAAAAAAAAGAATTTAAAAAAAGAGAAATACAGAAAAAAAAAATCAGAATTAACGTTTCCCAATTGGTAACAACGTAATTATATAATTGTATATCTATCCTAGTTACCTGGAACAGACGTGTTAATATGTATTACTACTAACTAAAGCAGGAAAATAAGAAAAAAAAAATTAAGAAAGGTTGAGAATATAAATTCCAAATGTGATGAGGGTTTATCAGATAACTTGTTAGAAGGGTAATTATTAGTAGATAAAGACGCCTAAAACTTCCAAAACCTAATAAGGAAAATTTTACCCAAAAAAAGGCAAAAAGAAAAAAAACCCTATTGAGAATTACTTATGTTGTTCTAGTTTAATTAAGAAGAAAATTGTATCAAAGAGGTCAGGATGGCCGTATGGATAATTAGTTACAAAGGTTATCAGTAGAAGTAGATGCTTAAAAATTCCAAAACCTAATAATGAAAATTTTACATAGAAACAAGAAAAAAACTCTATTGAGAATTACTTATGTTGTTCGAGTTCAATTACGAAGAAAATTGTAGCAAGCCCATATTGTTGATCAGAAACAAACTTAATAATATATAAGTACCATAACCAAGAAGAAGGAAAACAAAACTAACAAGAGGAAAAAAAAAAGAGGGCTAGGTCCAAATTGATCAATTACCTGTTGTTGAAGGGCAAAAATGTGAGCGACACAGCCATAGACGGGGTCTCTAATTCTGGCTTGAGCTTCATAGGCGATAGTGACAACAGCCTCGCATCGGTCTGGAACCGGCACGTGCAACAACAGCTTGGAGACGTTGCTGGCTCCGAATACCTTGTGAATGGCGGCGAAGCGGGCGGGCCCTTGCTCTGAGCAGAAGTAGGGGGCGAAGATGCAATCCGACGCGCACTTCCGCCTCAGGAACTTGCATGCTCCGCACGGAGATCCCGTTCCGCCACTACTTCCGGACGACGCCATAATATATGTGGATCAGATCACTACGTTACTAAATTAGTAGTAGTAGTGTTGGAGATATATGAGGAAGAGAAAAGAAAAAGGAGTAGTACTAGATAAAGATGGAAAAAAAGAAAGTGTGTTTGTGTGTGTAAATATGTGATAAAAATAATGTGTTGAGGCACACGAGCACACTAGAAAATGGTGCAAGAAAAGAAAAAAAAAATGAAAGAGGAATTCTAATTAGTTTGTGTTTGGAGAGAATATGGGGTGGTGAGTGACTAGGCTGAGAAGTGGGGCAATATTGTTGAGGTTAAGTAGGGCGCATAAAAGTTGGGGGTTCTTATAAGAGCAAAATGTGAGCCCAAAAGTATGAGGAAGAAGGAATGGGAAACATGGAAGGCCCTTTGTGTAGGGTTCACAGGGAACATTTTTTAATGGGTTAGACCGACTTTAAATAAATGTTGTTTAATTATACACAATTGTCGTTCATGGGTTTGATTTTGAATTCTCTTCTATTCTTTTTTTTTTCTTTTTTTTCTTCTAATAAGTAAATGGAACTCCTTCAACCTTCATTCATTGTGTACGTTTTGAAACTATAAGATCTAGTCAAATTTATTTTTTTCTATAGAAGTGACAGTCAAGAATAAATGTCTACTAATAATAGATATCTTTTTCAGTTTTGGTTAAAAAAAAAAATTATACAATTAATAAGTTTGGTTCTGGGCTTGGACGGGATGGTTTTTTTTTTTTTTTTTTCTACTTTCTAGTATGTGATATATTTTCCGCCTGGGAACTGGTGCTATTTGTCGCCTTGTGTGGAGGGAGTTGTTCGAGTGCCCTTCGTTGGTAAACGCCTACCGACAACCACTATTAATTCAGACACGTTAAGCATAGTTTAGGAAAACATTTATAATGTGCTGATCAGGACAATTTTAGATCAGTTTGCTAATTATTAATCAGTATATTAATTATAAAGCCGATGAATTGAAGAAGGATGATATTGCTAAGATCATTTTATTTGTTTATTAGGGAAGTATACCACCTGATGGTCGAAACCCATCTTGAAGGGTTCTCAGATTGATTAAACAATTTAGTTAATTTTTGACGCGTTTGCAGTACCCCTATTTAGCTGCAAAAGCTTAAAAATGGGATTAGATAAAGTAGTGAAGCTAGTTGATCTTCTAAATTTTCTAGATTAAGACCAACTTTTAGTTTTAATATAGGCAAGTTAAGGTAGAGGACTCCATTTATAACATAAGACAAAGGATAAACAACTTAAAAGGTGGCAACAAAATTTAGCTATTTTTAAACGAGGCCATCATATTCACAAAGCAATAACAACATCAACCCAATATTGCATTTGATATGAAAATACTTGAACCCTTTTCACCAGTGACCTTAACAAGAAGCATAATGAGATTTAAAGTCCAGAAATCCTATAAAATAATATCAATGGCCGTTGCCATTAAGCAATGGTCTTTCTGAGATTTAGTCTTTTAATTCCAACTTGACTATTGACGTAGCACCAATATATTCTGGCTTCCCCACCAATATAATGTGGGCTCGTTCTGGTTGTGCTGGAGTTTTTTTATTTTGGGGTATTTGATACACACCTTTACCCGTGAGCGTTGATTTGTCTGTAATAGGAGGATCAGTTTACATTGAGAGTTATGCCTTGTATTATATAGTCAGTCACATTGTTTGAAATGTTTATTAGTTGGATGAAATCTTCCTTTAAAAAAAAGAAAAAAGAAATCCTTGCGCCAACGTTAATTACATAGTAAAATTACGTAATCAAAATGACATTTTGTAAATGGTTCAAGTTTGACCGAGATTGGTGCTACTGTTTGGGAAGTTCTTGTAGGTGAGACTTTATTAAAAGGGGGTTCTGGAAGAAGCATGGATGAAAATCTATTTACGACCTATAGAAGAGATATAAAAAAGAAATGCAGAGTGGTAACGTAGAAATCATAAAAAGACAAAATGAAACTAAAACTGAACGAGGGAGGTCGTCACACTAACAAAGGAAAATGGCTGTTTGTAACAAAAAGTTACATTCTCATGTCATGGTTCTCATAAGCTAAGCTGCGCCGCTAAAGATACACAAAGCTTCCTCGCCAACCCCGTGAATGAACGCCAACAAACAATCGCAGGGCAATGCTATTACTATACTACTACAGACTTCCCATTCCCCCATGACATAAGCTGCATTTTATTTGGAAGTCAATCTTAAGTTCAATCCCCAGTCTCCACGATCATATAAAAGTTGGCAATAAAACCCCTTAAGAAAAAAAAAAAAGAAAAGAAAAAAAAAAAAAAAAAAAAACAACAACAACAACAAACCACAATATTTCTAACTCTATTTTTTCTAATTAAAAAAAAAAAAAAAAGAGTTCAATAGCGTTCTCTATTAAGACCACAGGTTATGCTCTCGTCTACTAGCGTCTAGGGAGACTCTGTCACAGCGGCTGAAGTCCTCTTTTTAGGCCCACTAATAAATATGATTACAACTTTACTATAGATGAGTAAATCCCTAAATGATATAAGAGAGAACCATGATTGATCATCTTCTTATCCCCATGCCACTACCATTCATGTTACAATATTCCTATTTAACCCAAACATCAATTAACATTGGACCATCGGTGAATTCTACCCACTTTTGGCTATTGGAACCGTTAAATTACCAGAAGCTTTCATTTTCTTATAATGGAACAATAGTTTCATGACTTGCAATTAACAGAAAGTTTCTTTTTCCTAAAAAAAAGGGTAAAGCTTATTGTCATTTTCAACCTGCTGACTCTGTTTGTCACATGGGATCTCCACTAAATAGGGATGAAAAATGGGAAAGACCCTGGAGAAGCCACACAGAGTATGACAAGTGTGCCTCCAAAATCAATAGCATTGACCAGTCAAACTATAGATTGAAAAAGAGCAGTTATGTATGGGAATGCCACTGACTACATCTTTTGTATTTTGTTTATTGACAAGAACCCTATTCGATCCGCTCACGTCAAACTGGCTAGACGACTGAACCAAGGAGGTGCCACCTAAATGCTTTCACTGTTTTTTTTTTTTTTTTTGAGCTCTTTTTTTCCTCACATTGTAAATTACAGACGCCCTAAATTGATTCAAGCTTGTTTGTAGGTTAAGGTTAATTTATAATGAGTACGTTTAGCAATACCGTTAGAATAATTTTATCGTAGTATGTGAGAACTTGACACTAAAGCCTATTTTTATTTTAGGCTGTAACATATGAGAGCTTTACACAATGACAGTAGGAACAATATTTTCTAAATGACGTTGCCAAACAATCTGATTGAAGACAAGGAACTCATGATGTTCCTTTCACTCTTGTAATAAACTTCAGCAGCAATGCAAAGAACAGAGACTAGAAGCTAGATCATGCTTGTCTTTAAGGTAGATTTACATTAGGACAAATCCTTGTGGTTACACAGCAAGAGAGTAAGAAGCCAAGGAAGCATATATTGAAAGTGACAAGCAAACATAGAAATGTATTCCTCAGGCGAAAATAGTTGACACTTGACCACGTTATGATTAATTCTTTCCTCGACATAGGGAAAAGCAAAAGCTGAAAGATCCCCAGCAAAGCCCCAAAATGAGATCTTATCCAGATTTGTGAAATGCAAAGGAGGAACACGATTTGAACTCCGGAATACAAAAACACGCTGTACATCAACAAAAGACCGAAACATCCATTTTTAGCTTCCTCCTTACCTCTTGTGATGAAACCGCACCTTCAACAAAAATTGCATTTTAACCTGTGCACGTAACACAATTAAATTTTAGGTTTTATATCACAAATGCATGAGCCACCACAATCGAGAATGTCGATGATTTCTTATTCATGCTTTCCTTTATACATCAGTAATTTGCGCTTAAGCTTGATAAATGTTAATTTGTTAGTTAACGGAAATTTCATAGACCTACGGAGAATGTCACTACTCCAGTGTAGCAAAGAGTAATTAAGCAAGCAAACAAGAATTATAATCGGGACTTACTTGAGCAGTATTGTAAACAATGTACTCGTTGTACATCAGCTCAGAGGCTTTCACATTGGAACCCACTGGTTTCCCAGCAGGAACAACAACATCATCCCTCCAGGTAACATATTCGGACTTCTGAGGCACCTTCTTGCCGAGTCCTTTTGTGGAGTGCTTTCCTCTGGGAGGTTTATCCATGTACTGAATCATGGAGGACTCCAAACATCAGAAGGCCGAAAAAAAGAAAGAAACTAGAAGTTTGGTGCATTGCTATGAGCTGAAATTCCTCTCATAAACCAGATTAACGAAAAGTGATATCCTCTTTATTTATTTATTTATTTATTTAATGGGAGGCATAAAAAACATATACATATTGGATGTGACAGAGAAATGCCTACATATGTTATTAAGGTATACACATATCAGGTTACGAGTATCAAAAGACGAGCTTCAGCGAATGTGTGCGTGTAACAAAAGCATCAAATTTATAAAAAGGCAAAAGAAATACATATTATGATAAAAACTCGCATAAATACACGTGCACAAACAAAAACAATTAAAGTTCAAGTTCACCTCAGCCTTTCTGAGCTCATAGACCTCTCCCAAGGCCACTTCGCTTAGAATCATTAGACCCACAGGATTTTTCTTATCAGTATAGCAATACTGGGCACTCTTACTGACAAGATCAGCAAAATAAATTCCCTTGCCAAACTGTAAATCAAAAACACAAATGACAAAAAAAGTACAGTAAGCACCACACAAAAGGCAGATAGCGCTTGTTAAACGCAACACATACATAGAAAGGATAAAAGAAGACAAGAAAGAACAAACAAGAAACAGAACCATATAACCGGTAGCTGGAGCTTCAGGAGGAGCTATTCTCAGTCCCTGACTAAGGATGCCCACAAAATTTGTCAACCGAGAACCTGGAAGGAAAAGAAATTATTGTTTATTTCAACTTCTAGTGTAAATCACGAACTCCTCACTTTTCTTTTCGTGTAATTTTTAAAAGCAAATTACCATGCCAAAGGAGCATTCTATTGCCAAGCTTTTGTCTACAGGGACTGAACTTATCATACTCCCCTTCCCTTTCAAGTGAAAAGACTTCTTCAAGTTCAAGACTCCAATCCTGTTGTTACAAGGTTCCAAAATATATATAGAAAATTAGAACTAAAAAACAAAAATCATAAAATCCAAATTCTCGGCAATTGAGAGGATTCAAAAAAAAAAAATCCACCGTGTGAGTAGGAGCATGAGTAGTGAGCAGATATTTCTCAATCAATTGGTAATCCTCGCTGTCACGGGGAAGTGGAGCAATGTCACATCTGAGCTTCTTGTACTTATCATCAAGAGAGTCATCATTATCAACATCAAAACCAACAAATCTCGAAGCAATCTCAATGTCCTGGAGAGCTTCTAACATTTTCACCTGCCAGGGGAAGTACAGAAAGAACGTCTTAAGCAGGCAAAGGATATCTATGAATAGACAAATTAGTCTTTGACGCCTGTTTAAGTCCATCCATATTCAAATTTCCCATCTCCCACATACCCTTGACTTACTGTTTCAGTAATGTGCAAACAAACGTGTAAACTTGCCTCCCGAAGGTTTTTTTTCTTCCCCTTTTAAGTTGACTGATAATGTATAATAAATGAAAAAGGAAACTATGAATGGTAGTATGTACCTTTGACTTAACATCATCCTCATCCCTAATGACATGTGGATGTATGGAAGGGATCACAGTGAAAAAACGGTTGCTAGCATCAACAATCAAGCTTTCTTTAACGGAAGGATCTTGAGTATTGCTATTTAATAGATTCTGTATTTCGGTCAATGCCTCAAATCCTGAATAAAGAAACAGAAGAATGATATATCTAGATCATATATCACTTTTTACTTTGCTAATAGGGCCTAATTTATGCATTTGACGTATTAGAACATGGAAAATAAAAGTTGTTTTGATGCAGTACCTTTTTGGATATTCCTTCTGCTCAGTTTTCCGAGTGGCATTTCGGACATATTGATCTCAAATTCCATCATGGCAGCTCTGCAAAACTTATGTGCCTTAGTCTCTTATACATATAAATAAAAAAAAAAGGCACAAAAATGACAAATTTTTGTAGAACCTGTATGTCTCCACATTGAACAGCATCTTCATCAGCTCTGCTAAAGGAGGAGCAAGTTTGCTTTCCTCCTGTGCCTTGTTTTTCTTTGAGACTTCTTTGTTAACCCCATAATCCTAAAAACCGAAAAATTGGAAAAGATAATAAATTGTATTGAGAAATGACCACCAATATGCAGGGAAAATCTTTTGGGAAAACAAAAGGGAAAAGAAAAAATTCATAGTCCATACAATATCCAAGGGGAAAAATCTGCCTGGTTGTTTCTGGAAATTATGCTTTTGTTCCCACGCTTCCCATGGATTCCCCGTCTTCTCAAGGAATAGGCGTTTAAATTCAGCAATGGCATCTGACTTTGACATCTCTTCTATTTTGTTTCCTCCAATTTTTTCATTCCCCACTCGACCCCATTTACGGAATACGTAGCAATCAGAACTTTTATCATCTTCGATTATTTGAAGGATGTAGTAACTTTATGTCGAAAACATAATGCAGTTAATTAGTGAAGGCTAATAAATTAAATGAAAGTGAAAGAGAACTGAAGTAGGAAATGGAACATGCCATTCTAAGAAGAGGTCAAATGGAAGGAGAAAAAAGGGTAGCACGTATAAAAAGATGCACCTGTTGATACCCGTTGATAAATCAGACATGTTCAATGTTGTATTATAAATGCTTTTCCCATCCTCAAGTATGTGGCCAGAATCCTGCATGCCAGAGTATTCATTCACAGCACTCTGTCCTTTCACTCTGACGGTTACCATGCTAGATGTCTCACCAATGGCTTCCACCTTGTACAGATCATATGGCAGCTTCTTTTGTTTTTTAAAGCAATCAACCAGATAATCCTCCCTAACGATTGGTACTTTCATCCTCCTTTGATTAATAATAATAATAATAATAATGTAAGTTAAATGAAAGATGAATGCCAACAAAAGTTATACTCAAGACTAGCAAGCAAGTTAAAGCATTCTCACCTTGCCTTCCTGATATCAGCAAATTGGTCATCTGCTGATCCACTAACAACTAAACAGCTTGAATCTGCAATTTGTTTGTTAAGTGAGCAACTAATGTTACACATAAAGGTCAACCGTCCTATAGCCATGCCTCTGAAGCAGTCGATTGATTTAACATCAAAATACAGCCAAACAAGCACATACCTTTCTTGAGCTTGGCATGAACATCTCCACCTGAGGCCTTAATTTTCCTCTTCCATTCCTCCTGCAAAACCATCCTCGGAGGAAGAAATGAATATGAAAGCTTATATACACAGTATAGAAAGTACAAGTAGATATACAACAAGGAAGGAAGATCATACAATGGCTTCTTCTGCCAATCCTGAAAACACAACTTTCAAATCTTCGAAGCGTTCATTGGATGATTGAGATTCAACATTAATAGCTTTGCTTCCACAAGGACTGGTAGATGATAGTGGTGGCAGTATCCGTGCAGGTTTTCCAACCTTTTGCGATTTAAACCACTGCAAGCAATGGGTAACCTTGAGTCATTGTTTACTAGCCTACATGTGCACGAGTCACAGCACATACCTTGCTAAGATATTGACTATCTGTATCTTCTGGTACTTTCCACTTTGCTTTAAGACGTTCTGGTTCACGGGTGGAGAAACTACACTTGCTCCAAGCTGATAGGTAACCATGGCACCGGTACATGCCAGCAGAATAACGAAGACTACCAGAACAAAGTGGGCAGCTAGCAAGCGCTCCAAACATCATGCCATCAGCGCTAAACAAAACAGTCACAAAATACAGTTACATCAACTTCAAAAAGAAAAAGGCATCATAAAAATCCTAATAAGTGAAAAAAGACTGCAAATTAATTAGCATGAAAGTAAATAGTAAAACAACATAACACCTTTACAACCTTTGAAAATTAAAAATCATTATAAATTACCAGCGATCACGCAAATCAAGCTCGGATCCTGTTGAATCTTGACCATTGGCTTCAAGCATATCACGCAATTCAACTGTTGTCACATGCTTTTTAAGATCATCTTTCAATGCCCAAAGTTGCTTAGCCTGGGCCTCTAGTTTCATTTCCAGATCAGATGTTTTCTCATCCACAAGATTATTGTTCCCCACTGGTTGACTCCTGCTTGTTGACACATCACCAGCAGCTTTTGCAACTTTAGACTTCTGATCAGCACCAATATCCTTTGTCCGTTTTGCACCAGCTTTCGCAGATGACTGTTTCAGTTTTTCATATTCCTGTGCTTCGACTTGTTTCCCTAAAAGAATAACAAAAATGAGAAAAAAAATTGCAACTGACCTACCCCACCTCTAGAGTTCAAGAATAAACTCCTATTGAATCAAAACGAATTTCATACCATTTTTCAGACTAGAAGGAACGTTCTTGACTAAGGACCGGAGAGCTGCCTGATCAGAAGCCGGGAGGGTCTCCCATCCTAACAATTTCTCCACTTGAGTAGACGGAGATAATTCCATGTAACAATTGGCATGGTGCCAGGCCAAGCCCTTTGCTCCTTGACCCTCAGCCTTGGTGGATATGCGAACCTACCAAGTTACAATACGACTATGTAAGTAATCAATACAAGCAGAGCATACGATCAGCAAATCCACATTATCAAGCATTGCTGTTCGTCACTTGCAGTGATGATGACCACTACTGACACAAGTGTAGATCTCACAGGGACCCACATTCTATCATTGTTTCGATCATCACCACTAGTGCGAAATATCACTTTTCTTATCAAGCAACTCGATTGAAATATTTCACTGAGTGTATCGGAATATCCAAACACATGGATATAGCAATCAATTTAGATATTAAATAAAACTGGTGCATACAATGTCGAGTTATGTCTTAAAACATTCAACACAGTCCAAAAACTACGTAAGGATTATTCCTTGAATATATACATTTAGAGAGAAGAATCACAAGTACCAACCTCTCCTTTCGAGATTTTTTTGCTGCAGGTCCTGCAAGTGGCACGAGAAGTTTGCGAGACTTCGATGTTACATTCCACATTCTTGACAGATTCTGGTATTGAGGATTGGGCAGCATTACTACCACTGTTCTCCACGTAACTCCTGATCTTCTGCTGATCTTCCCACCGAAGCTGCTCTATGCCCTCAACATCATCAATCCTACGAAAAAAAATAAAAGAGAGAAATTTAAACTTAATTCCTTGATTATTGCAATGTCGTCTTGATACAAACCAATAAAGAGAGAGAGAAACAAAAACATACGACTTAATCTGCTTTGCCTTCTTCAGTATGCAAGTTGCGTGGTTCCACATCTGATTCATACCAAATAAGAAAAAAAAGGTACAAAATTTCTTTAATTTCTTTGCTTATCCAATTGTGAAGTGGACATAATCAGAGACATATTTTCACTACAAATGAAATTACGAGGGAAAAAGATGAATTTTGCAACAGAAAGAAAGGGTTTTGATATTGAGTTTAGGAAAGGGGCCAAAATGGAGGAGAGAGAAAGAGAGAGAAGTGTACGGGCATGAGGCCGTCGAACTGGGTGGCCTGAACCATCTTTCCGAGGCGGAGGACCTCCTTGCCAATGCTGCTCTTGCAGGTCTTGCAAGACGACCTCGCCGATTTCGCGTACTCCACTTTCCATGGCTTTTGATTCTCAAGCTTCGCCATTTTTTTCACTTCTAAACCTTAACAATAACCTCTCTTTCTCACTCAAAGCAATATATATAGGTACCTGTTTGTGTCAAACTCAAACGAGACAGAGCGAAGAGGTTTTGGTTTTTTTTTTTTTTTTTCCAATGGATTTCGAATGTTTTGTTGGTTTAGCGTCTCCTGTAAGCTTTTAATTTTGGGGGGGTGAAATAGACTGAACTGTAAGTCTCTGACTGTGCTTGTACTCTCTCACTTTCTGTTTATTGTTGTTGTGCTTCCTTCTGCACGTTCCCACAGCCAACACAGTCGTGACATTCTCCGTATTAAACAATGATCTGACTTTAACCACTAAAAATAAAACTTTTATACTATATGTAACTTATAAAAAAATACCAATTACAAAAGTTAAATTATAAAAAAATAACCCATGACATTTTTTCAAAAAGCTTTTTATATAGCATATTTTAATTTATAGTCTAAAAAACGGTATATCTATAAAGCTCCATTTTCATTCCCTCGAAGGCCCAACCAAATTGTACTTTAAAGAGTTGTTCCTAAGATAATAATAGTTGTCTCATATTGATCTTTAAATTTTTAAATTTTTAACTAATAGATTAATAAGCCCCAAGCTTTTAAATATTATGCTAATGGTGGCTCTGTAACTTAAACGTCAAAAATCTAACTGACTTCTCCACATAAGACGTGTGTGATTCGTTAATGAGAAATAATCTGACAAAATTACCTTCGGTCATTTGATTTAGGTAGGTGTTTAAAGCAAATCACATGTGTCTCACCTGATAAAAGCCCTCAGTTTTTGTTCTAGATGTGCCACTTAAATAACATTTGAAAAACTCAAGAACTATTAGTGAGTTACTTGAAAGTTTAGGAGTTAGAGTGAGACAATTGATATTTTTTGGGTTCAAAAGTGAAATTATTATGGTTTTTACCAGCAGTCTTCCTATAATGAGGTAAGAGTGTGTTTGAAAACATAAATTCAAACCAAAAGGGTTTGATTCAAACCAATTTTGTTGCAATGTTTTCTCTCGTAAAATTTAAATTGCTTTAGTTTAAGTTCAAATATTTGGTTCAAATAAATGTTCTCAAATAGACTTAGAAAAATCTTCAAAAATAATTGTTAATTATAAATTTCATTCCGTTTTAGATTTTGATTTTGATTTTTTATTTATGTTGTTACCCTAATATATTTCAAAGTTTTAAAAAGGAACATAAAAATCCTTTGTTTAGCATCTAAGGACTTGTCAAAAAGGGAGCATAAAATGCCTAATATGGATAAATAATGAAATACTAGGGAAAAGACCATTGAGTATGGTAGTCCAGTAATAATTATCGTGGTTAGATATGTGGTCAAAAATTCGAATATTGGATAGTTTTCTTTAAGGTCTTAAATGTGAAGCATGCGACTACCAATTCAATACTTCTAAGACCACACCTCAACATATGATTACTACTAGCATATTTGATGGGTTTGAGGTAACATAGTTCCTTGTTAAGTGTAGATCTATTGGTAGGCTTTTCAGCTAATATTATATTTAGGGCCCGTTTGTTTTGAGAACTCTTTGGATTCTTTGGACTCAAATTTAGATTTGAGTATTAAGAATTATTTGGATACGTATTTGTTTCTCTCAAAATCTAAATCCTTTAAGTATTGATAATCTAAGTTTTTAGAGTTTTGACTTCCTCTTAAAATTTTGATACTTGGATATCTCTGTTGCAGTAAAAATTAAAATTCTCTCTCCTATATTTGAGAAAAATATCATAACTTCTTCATTTGTTATCCAATTGAAATGATTCATTTTTCATTGTGTTCCTAGTGAAGAGAAGAATAAATTAAGATCCATATTACATTTTTTTGGATCATTAACATTAACATTTTATTAGATTTGTTGATAAATCAAAAATTATTTTTACTACCTCTTCAAACACAAATTATAATTTTATTCTATATTCAGATTAAAACTTAAATGCAGATCTAAATGTCAATTCGGATAACAATATAAATCATTAACTCAAATCCTAATTCAAATTATACTAACTCAAATCAAATCATTAATTCGAATCCATGTACCAAACGAACCCTTAATGACCAAGACAACTCTTTCCTTAAAGTCCAAAGGAAGGAATGTTAATGTTGGTTGTTCCTCTTCCTAAACTTATTCTTTATCAAAAAAATAATAATAAAAGAAAAAAAGTTCAAAGGTCGTCTCCAATTTTGCAAAAGAGAAAATGATTTATTCAGGTTGCATCCTTAATTTTGGAAGGCAAAAATATTTGAAGGGGCCTTATGTTGTGAATGCTAAATTGGACAATCCAATTGGTGGGTACAAAACGACATGATTTTTCTTATCTCAATGATACCGCACTAATCGATGGATCAAACTTTCTCGACGCTGGCCACATAAGTTGTGTTGAAATATACTCCCGTAATTGATGGGCATATAGCTGGAAAATTTTGGTCAACAATTTGCAGCCATAGACTGAGAAAGTCCATGTTTTTTGGTTGAGAGTTGGTTTCCACGATTTCCTCTGGATTTAGAGGAGTTGGTATTCTTGTAATCTCCTCTATATATTCAGTATATTCTTTCTCCAAAATACAACAATAATAACAAAAATGTAGCTTTTGTTTTAGGATGGCATTAGGGTCAATTTTTGCTTGTGGCCTCTAAAAAAATCATTGAACTTAAATCGGTGACCGAAACTTTCATTTTGTGTCAAAATTTCTTTTGAACCTAAAATCACCAAAACCAAATCCAAAAAGTTTTTGAACCCAAACCTGCTTTCTTCTAAAAGGGGTACTACCCGCTTCCTCTCATACCAAATCATTGTTCATCCTAGATGATGCGATCCTAAAGGACCCATCAAAAGATAAATCCTTGCTGGGTTGTAATATGGTCATTATTAAGAAAAACGATGAGCAAAGGTTGTTTCCGCATGAGAATTTAGTCTGATTAATCACCTATCAAATTTTAAAGCCTAAATTTAAACTAAATACAAAGAGCATGAGGGATTTGAATTTTTAACTAATTTAATAATTAAAGCAAAAATAAATAAATAAATAAATAAATAAATAAAAGATTACAAAACATTTAAAATAAAAACTAGTTATAGGATTTTTCACCACTATTAAACATTAATTACACAGATAGTTGTAGAGTTTATTTTCAAATTTTCTATTGAGACTAACAACCGTAGGTAGTGCGAAACTCTATCACTTTATTAAACCATTTTCCATCAAACAACCTATGAAGAAGCTCGCTAAGTTCAATCTAACAGAAGCATTATGCTGAGAAAAATTGATTGATCTAGGCAACAAATGGGTAGAAGCTGAGTTCATTCAACCTATGTTGTATTCCATATCATAATCACACAAAAGTCTCACAGCAATTGTGTGTTATAATTTACTACTAATGGTTAGGATTGTAAGACAATTATGGATCAAGCATTCTAACTTAGCATCAACAATTCTCAAGTCATATCTAGTTGAACACTTAAATATAACAAGAAAATAATCATAAACATAAAATCATGGTGA
>CAMOHE010003008.1:1233-15659 GCA_946598075.1 Artocarpus hirsutus
CTTGTAAATACTCTTCGATTGTCGTTTTATAGGTTAAATGTGCGAAGTTATTCAACTATTGTAAGGAGGCAAGCAGGTGCACTTCTCAAAAGATTTTCAAGTTGACTACTAAAAAAACAACCAGAAAGACATCAGTGAAGCTACATCCTTAATTGGTCTACCTTATTGAAAACATATATCATGCATTACCAATTACTAGAGTAACTAGTTTGGACCTTTCTTTTATTATTATTTGGTTGATTATGAGTTGAATTTTCAACTATTGTTCGAGGGGATCACTTTTAAATTTGTTGATATTGAAAGTTATATATTGTTATGTTGGAATCGCAAAATAAACCTACTCTTTATTGTGTTTTTCCTCACATATTATAGTATTCTTGGTTCTAATTAATCATTTTAACTACGTTGTCAAACGCTCTATCATGCTTTGCTTGATGTTACCGCAGGGGATTGAAAGAGGGAAAGGAAATGTCCTTCAAAATTTAGTGTCTTTATAACAATAAAAAAAAAGCCATGTTGTTCTGTTCAAACGATATCTTCGTTATGAACCCGGGTAGTCTGTCCAATTTTTTGTGTGACCTATTAAAAGACGCCACATCATATTAGTTAAATGCATTTTGTTCTGACGACCTTAATTGTTGTTAACTTCAGGTACCGCTCGTCTCTTTCAAACAAAACTACCGGCTATAGCTACAGAGAAAAATATGCACTAGTTTTTCTTTTGGTTGAAGAAGGTGAAATTGATTGCAAGCTTCAACAATAAGATCCCATTCAAATGATTTGCTTTACTATCTGTAATAGTTTGGAATTTCTATTGAGAAAGATGTGTGCAATCTGAATCAATCATTAGAAAACCCAAAGATGATGAATTATTATGCTCGACTATAACAAAGGTATTGCATTCAAAATCACTTAATCTTCCCTTCAAAAGAAATCTCTTAATTTTGAACAGAGAAAGGAGAAGAAACTGTGATTAATCCAACCACAAACTCAGCAATCCTAAATATTAAAGTAGAATCAAATCCGTTTTACCTAGTGAGTTAGGTGTTTAGGAAGGAAGGATAGGGACAGCTCTGGAAGCAGAGACGCCGGAATTAATGAAGGGCTTCTCATCGGTTGTGGAGAAAGGATGGATTTGAGCGTGACCTGGTTCCGCGGAAGACCCATTTTTTTTTTTTTTTTTTCGGTAGAAAGCATTTCGGTTACTTCGTTAATTAAATATTTAGTGATTTTGTTAAAAAGACATACTCTAAGACGACTTGTAGTTTTTTTTTACGTAAAGCCATATTGAACTTTGAAAATACACGTCATGGCGTTTATAGCTAAAACTAGAGAATGTAGCATATCATATTCACCTGCCCCGATCATGAATAATATCATTTTCCTTCCGAAAAAATAATAATAATAATATCATTTTTTCATGACCTTTGGATATGTTAATATTTAACCCGATTATGTTGATATTTTACGTCTCCTTGTTACCTTTATTCTCTGTCTTCTACATTCTTTGTTATAATTTTACTTTAAGTTTTTGGTATCTTTGTATCTTCTCGATTAGAAATTATTTAAAAGACTACTTGGTAATTGATATTTTTGGTATCTTTGATACGGGAGATTTACTTGAGCATGCTATTTTATGGTAATTGTGAACAAACAATCAAAGTAAAATACTCTAGGAGATCAGAGCAAAATGATTTATATGATTTATTTCTGTCAATTCTATTTGAAACTTCTTTCTTTGGTAAAATTTTTAGGCGAGTGATGTTAGTTTATAAATCGAACTCCCTTTCATTCAATTCATACAGTCCTATTCTCAAAAATGAAACACTTAATCACTAATATTATTAATTATTTTAAAAAAAATACCGGAAAAACCTTTACCCCTTGGTTACAAATTCCTTTTGAGGAAGTGCTCTCCAACCAATGTCTCGCCTGTAAAAACCACCAGGCCAGTTAATCTGTTCAACAGCTTGGTATGCTCTGTCTCTTGCCTCTTCAAGGTCTTTCCCTTGGGCAGTGACCCCAAGAACACGCCCTCCAGTCGCAACAAAGTTGCCCTCCGAGTCTAGGGCAGTCCCGGCATGAAATAACTTGACTGAAGGAGCAACATGCTCAGCTTCTTCAAGGTTCCGAATAATGGTTCCCTTCTCGTAGGACCCTGGGTAACCTTTGCTTGCCATCACCACCACCATGGCTGACCCTGCCGACCAGCTTAAGGACACCTCGCTTAGTTCTCCTCTACAAGCTGCGAGCAGAACTTGTGCAAGATCAGACTCCAACCGAACCATCAGCACCTGATGATACAATCATCACAGATTAACAAAGCCTAAAGTGGGCTAGAGAAAATATGAATTCACCAGTGAAAATGACAGAAGTAAAGGGCATGGTTGCATTACAAATCTCATGAGTTGTGGACTTTGGCTTTCAACTTTCAAGTAATAAGTGCAATGTTCAATTCCACAATCAAGAAACAAATCCTACAGTTTAGCCAACTTAAAGACACCGACAATCAATATCTAAACTGTATGATCAATATTATAGGTCTATGTACGGATAGTATGTTAACTGACCTGACACTCAGGATCCCCAAATCGCACGTTGTATTCAATTAGTTTTGGTAAGCCGGACTTCTTCTCAATCATAAGACCTGCATACAGAACCCCAACAAACTTGCAGCCCTCAGCTGACATTCCTTTCACTGTTGGGAGAATTATAGACTTCATCACCAGATCTTGAAGCTCTTTCGTCAAGACGGGTGCAGGGGAGTATGCTCCCATGCCGCCAGTATTAGGCCCCGTATCGCCATCCCCAGCTCGTTTGTGATCCTGAGCAGATTCTAGAGGAATGGCATTTTCCCCATCCACTAACGCGAAAAAGGATGCCTCTTCTCCTTCCAAATATTCCTCAACAATCACACGGCAACCTGCCGAACCAAAAACTCCTTCGACAAGCATTGTATCAACAGCTTTGTACGCCTCCCCCAATGTTGTAGCCACAATAACTCCTTTTCCTGCAGCGAGCCCATCGGCTTTAATAACTATAGGTGCTCCTTGCTCTTGTATATACTGCTTTGCAGCAGCTGGGTCCGTGAACGTTCGATACTACATTTGATCAAAACAAATATTTCACACAATGATTAAACAAAGTTGCATCAATTGTTGTTATTTATAGGATTCTAGATACCAACTCATATGGGAATTGATTTGTTAAAATATAATTTGGAGCATTTTTTTATGTAAATACTTACCGTCAATTGAAAAAAAGACGAGTCGAATATCAAGTCATTTAGAATGAAAACTTAAAAATTGGTAATCAAGTTTGCGTCCACAACATTACTGTCAAACAAAAAAATGGTAAAGCTCAAAACTTTAGATGCCAAATTATTTACCAAATTTTAGAAACCAACTGGCATGGGAATTGGTTTGTTAAAATACAATTGAGAAGCAACATCCAAGTTAGTTATACATATTTTGTATCAACAACAATTAAAAATTAATAACTCAATCGTCAGTTTCCATTTGCAATCTAAAACTCAAAAAATGGTAAACAAAAACGTTCTTTGCAAAACTCAAAATTTTTGTCTTTATGATTGGTGAAAACAAACCTTAGCAGTGGGAATTCCGTATTTATCACAGACACTCTTCATGAAATTCTTCGACCCCTCCAAAGCAGCAGCCTCTGATGTGGGTCCAAAAGCAGGGACTCCAGCCTTGCTCAAGTCATTCACAAGCCCAGCAACTAGAGGGGCCTCCGGTCCCACCACAACGAGTCCCACATTCCACTCGTGGCAGAATGAGATGACGGCTGTGCCATCGGAGATGTCGAGATCAGAAATGCACGTGGCGTCGCCGGAGTTGGAAATGCCTGCATTGCCAGGTGCGCAGAAAACAGTGTCACATGAGGGGGACCGCTTCAGCGCATGGCATAGCGCATGCTCTCTCCCACCTCCGCCGATCACCAGAACCACCACTCTCTCTTCTTCACAAGTATTAAAAAAAGAAGCATATAACAAAATGGAGAATCAAATTAAGATTAATAAATCAAATTAAGATTAATATTTAAGGATAAAGAAGGTTGCAATAAGTTGCTACCGGAATCGGACTGCTTAGATTTTTTGACGAAGCAATTGAAGTTGGAAATTGAACTTGAGCCGTTGAGATGGTAAGAGTTGGAAGGAGAGCAAAAACTCATGGCGGAGATAGAGCGGAGCTGTGGGGTTCGAAAGAGGTGTGGCTTGGAGGAATGAAGAAGAGGCTGGTGAGCAATGTTGGTGTTGTGGAGTCTGAGACTCGCAGCTCCTTTGAGGCTGAAGGTGGCGCATGCCATTTCTATCTGCGTGCCTTACAAAAAGCTTTCTTTTTTTTTTTTTCTTATCTGCTTAAGATTTATCAACAGAAACCACAAACTTTATAGGTTCAGAAATATAGAAAGAAAAATATCAAAGCTTTAAAAGAACGACAAATTCAATCAGAATAAAAAAGGAACACGTTCATAACACTATCATTTGAACGAACAAACACCAAGCAGGCAGTTACATCATAACTGAAATAACTGAAATCAACAATCAAATTATTCAAACATGCCAACACAAACCCACAAAGCGAAAATCACTTTTAATCACCAAGACCAACGAAATCGGCATTAGATTAAAACAGACACTTTCCTAGGCATTTCAACAAACACGCGATAGGCAGGCAATACACAAACTCTCTCTATAACCAGAGAGAGAGAGAGCTTGAGAGATACGGTTTCAAGCTTCTCGGTGTATCTACAACGAAACAATGATTTTAATTTAATACTTCAACTGCTAAAGCAGTTTGGGTTAAGCAATACTTAACAAAAGGAAAGAAAGAAAGGAATTTACCAGAGCGGAGTCGAAAGGCAACGAAGCGAGAGATCGAAAAGAAGTAGACAGAGAGGGAGCTCTATCCTCAGGCCGCCGACTCCGAGAGGTACAAAGCACCAGAGGCCAGCAGAGACCAGTCACCAGTCCGACAGAGTACTCGGAGCTCGGAAGGGGGAGATGAAACTGGGCCTTCGCCGCTCAAAATCAAGGAATTGTAGCAAAAGGCCGGCTACTCTTTCAAAACTATTTATCGAAAATAAAAAATTTTATAATAAATAGTAATTTACAGTGTAAATGACTTTTTTACCTTAAATAGTATAAATAAAAATATTTACATAACAAATGGATCCTTAAGATGTAAATAATTAAATTTTATAATAAATAGTAATTTTTAGTAAAAATTACTTATTTACGCCTTATTTATATTTATAGTGTGAATAAAAATATTTACATAATATATAAATTTATGATGCAAATAATTTATTTATATTATTGTTTATAGTGTGAATAATTTTTACTTACACGTTAAATAGGTTATTTATATCTTAAATCTATTATTTACTATAAATATATTCAAAACTTGTTATTTTCTTATAACGCCCTTAAGTGGGGCTAATAGTTTTTAATAAATTAAATAAAGATATGAAAAATAAAAATAAAGTTTCAAAACAAATTTGTCCAAAATTTAAATGAAATCTCTCAAATCAAAATAAGAAATAAACAACAAATAAACTATAGTTTAATGTAGCACCTTTAATTTAATAATATAAAACCATCATCATTATTTCAACCCTCAATATATATTAATACAGTCACAAAAAGTAATATACGATACTTACGTTATTAAGCAGAACATTCTCAGCAATAGAAGAGATTCCAACTGAACATAGATATATAACTTCCTCAACTATATCTTTCACTACCACCTCACATTTTGTGAGTCCTTAAAAGATGAAATATAAGGGAATAAGTGACAACATGCTCAGTAGGAAAAACCATTATTCACTTTTAGGTTTTTATCATTGCCCCATTAAAACCTGCATGATTAGTTAGTTTCAATCATTATTCATCTTATGAGATTCATTATAATCATGTTCCATGGATACCTTACATTAATCGTTACTGAGTTCCATACATATACATATGTACAAATATTATAGTTCATCAATGTTCCCAGGCATCAACGTTTCAATGAGTTTCATCACTTAACTTATCGAAACCTAAATGGGCGTGCTTTTTCACTCTTCAATCATTCCAAGAGTGTCAAGTGAAGGGATATCAAGCCTCGAACCCTCACAAAGTCGATTCCTACACAATGTGTTCTAACACTTTCGACCCAAAAGATCGTCATCACCTCCCTCTTATTTTACCTTTTAGGGTATTCATACCCAAGAACGTAACCGTGCAATTTTCACGTCTTACCATTCCTCTATAATCAATCATTATATATAGAGTTAGTTTTCCTGACTATGCTTCTCAATTTATAACAACACATGTTAAATCAATTTATTTATTGCTGTATAATACAGGACGAGTTCATATCATTGTCTCATAAGTGATATTCATATAATTATAGTTCAACATGGATATATATCTTTTAATGTAAATAACTAATTTTAATTTTATAAAAACCTCACAAAAGATAAGTAATATGTTCCCTAACTCTTGGTGAATATACTATTGATAACTTCTAGCTTAAGATACCAAGTTCACTACGTAAGATCCAAGTGCTTCATTATCCTACGATGTATAAAGTAACCATACTTTAACTTAATTTATAATCTGTAATCATGTTAATTTACCATCCATTCTTATTAGTGTGCCATAATCATTAATATAAAATCCTTGGAAGATACCAATTTCATCACGTAAGATCCAAGTATTTCGTTATCCTATGATGTATAAAGTAATCATACTTTAACTTAATTCTTAAACTGTAATCATGTTAATTTACCATCTATTCTTATTAGTGTGCCATAATCATTAATGTAAAATCCTTGGAACATTTCGAAACACAAAACGTTGAAAAACATTTGAGTTTGGATTGACCTATCAACCCGCCGATCATTTGCTTCCAACCTACTGATCAAATTGCACATTTTAGGCCTCTATGTCGGCTTGTCAATGCGTAGGGTTTAGCCTGCCAGTCTGGCAGAGTTCGGCTTGTCGGTTTATAAGATTCGGCTTGCAGAACTTGTTGACGGGTCCGGCCTACTAATTGGCAAGTTCGGCTTGCCGACAAAAGTTTTTTTGAAACTTAATTTTCTATTTTCAAAGGATTCAAACTTTAAAGCTCAATCCGACCTTTTTTATCAACTTCCAAGACATATAAAATACATAAAAACTATGAAATATCACATTCAAATACATATAGATCATCTTTCTTAAAATTTTTATACCTAGCATATAATTCTAAACCAAAAATCAAAACTTTTCAAAACTAATTCAAATCTCATTTTAAACAAATATCTATGTAAATCAAACTTTAAAAACGTTGTATAATTACCTACAAACATCAAACACACATTTTTCCACAAATCTCATGCCAAAACACGAATTTAGATTAAAGTTTTAACTTAAAAAACCTTACCTCAAGCTTGAAGAAAATTAGTGATTTTATTTGCAAAAATCCTTGATCTCTGTTTTATGATTTTGGAAGATCTAAGAAAATAACTTTGGATTTCCCTCTTGATTATCTTGAAGTTGAGTTGATGGTCCTTGATCTTGGAGAAATCAAAGAGAAGAAAGAAGAGAGGAAACGAGAGAGAAAAAGAGAGAGATGTGTAAAAGAGAGTGAAGGAAGGAGACTAAAAGAAGATCAAAATAATTAAAGAATGACAGGTAGGTGAAATGTGGTCTCCATCAGAGACTTTGTTGCACAAAATGCCAAATGACATTTTGTAATTAAATAAAAATTTCAAGGGTATTTCGGTAAATATGCTAAATATGTATAGAAAAATTTTAGAAAATTTGAAAAATAGGTAGTAATAAATAATGTGGAATAGATTTTGGATGAAATAAAAATTTTAATTGACACATTAATAATTAATTTAATTATAATATACCACTTAAAAAAATAACAGGTCTTACATTTCCTTAAAATTTTTTGAAAATCTACTATTTCTTTTATTCTCCCTAAAAATCATCATGTTTGGGCGTGCTTTGAAATGTTTCATAAGATGTGAAAGAATTACATGGGTGTTTGCAAGGGTGGTGGGAACCACTTTTACTATAGTATGTGAGAGCTTTATATTGTAGCAATTTTTTTTTTATTTTTTTGTTACTGTAGCATGTGAGAGCTTTATACTGTTCATAACTGAGTTTGTGGTGAAAACTGAGTGGTGAAAACCACTTCCAAACAATTGTTGTGGAAATTGAGATTTAGTAGAAAATTTCATAACAATTTAAAAATAACGTAATAGACATAGTTATTATCACAACAATATCACATTTTACATAAAAAAATTATATGGTAATTAAATAGCTTGAAGCCAAACAGCATCTTTAACGTAATTTGCTTCCATAGTAGACAAGGTAATGGTCGACTTTTAGGTAGACTTCTAATTAACTGGCACCTTGATTAAGTAGGATGTTTGAGAACGTAATTGAACTAACTTTTACTACAATAATTTTTTAACACAAAATTTAAATCAAAAATTGGTTGTGTATTTGCAGCGTCCAGTTAATTGAGACCCTCATCCAAATCACATTTCATAATTTAAAACACAATATCCAACTACACACTAACCAACTTTATCACCCCGCTCGAGCACGTGATTCAATTGAGCTTTCAATTTTTACATCTCTGCTTAGCTCTTTGATGTAATCAATAGATAAAATGAAAGATCCATCTTGTGGCTTACACAACCACACAGTGTACTTGTTTCTAGTTTTCGAGAAGGTTATATGTAAGTGTCCGTGGCTGAAGTCATTTAGATATGTACAACGAAGTGGTACTTTGTTTTTTATTAGTGAAAATTACATATAATGTCACACTTTTAAAAATATATTCATTCATGTCATGTACTTACATTATTAAAATGAGGAATTATCATAGATATTATATTTTAAGATTTGCTTTTTATAAATTTTATGTATGTTTATTTGTGACACAATTTAACATATAATATAAATGATAGTGTGTTATAAATTTTTATAAATGCAACGTAAAAAAACACAACTTTTAAAAATATAACATAATATGCGATTTTTCTCCTATTAGATGTGTCAAAAGGCCTGGCACGTCCCTTTTGATCACAGGCTCATGGCGGGCCTAGGTCTAGCCTTGTAGAACTGGCCCTGTATAATTTTAAATTTCAAAATTTTTTATTTCTTTCTTTAATAAGTTTTAATATAAAAATCAAATATAGTATTTTGTGATTACTAAGTGTAAAGAAAGACTCCTAAATATTATATAAAGTAATGGAATTTTTTTTTTTTATCTTTTTCAATATGTAGTTAAGGCAAGTTTATATTTTAAACTTGAAATATGTGTACGAACATGAGAAAAACATAGTCAGAAATAAAAAATTACACAAATTAGTGTCTTTTTTAGCGGTTGACAAGTCTTATCTCTCCTGTTTAAGGTTTAAACGTTGAGAACAACAAAATGGGTGTATTTTTTTAAATACAGAAAAGGCCAAAGCTTGAAAGGCCTTGACATGTGAAGGTTGGGTAGGGCCCCGCACGGACCGATTGACACTTCTGCACACTATCACTCACAAATGTTTAAACACATGTGATATTATAAAATGTAAGTTTTAACAGCTCACATTTACGAAAATTCTATTTTTTTTCTTATGCTAGGAAGCAACTCATAAATATTTGATCATATTCGTATCTTTGACAGCAGGAAGAAAGCAAAAAACTAACGCACAGTCAAATTTTTGTCGTTCTTTCTAAGTTTAAGCTTTTGCTGCACAATTTTGTGGCGAACTCCCTAGCCAGCTATATGGTGTAAAGATTTCTGTTATTAGGGAAGAAAATAAACAAAACAAAGCAAAAACAAAAAGTGCACCGTATGACCTACAAACAAAAAAAGCCACATTCACACCACCGGCAATGGTGGCATGATAACAAAGAGATTCTATTTGAAGACTTTACCAGCAAACAAGTTAGAGGCTTGACTATTATATCTCATGAAAAAATCTACCTTATAACATAGACTTTATGTTGATGGACTCTATCGAACCCTTTGACTTATTATTGGTGAAGGCGTGGGACCAAAATCCTTAATATTCCACTTGTGAAATTGTGGTACCATTAGATTCTTTGCTTGTCTAAGGACGTGAATACACCATTGATCTTTTTTTTTATTGAGAAATAAAAAAAAAAGCCGCGCTCACATTGAAATGTTTGGGACCAAAGGACTAAGAAATCTTAAATTTATAGATGTCACGATCGACAACTTGTATAATATAAAGATTAATATTATAAAATTTCAAAGAAAAAGCAATGTTTCGTTTTATCAAAAAATATGTGTAATATTTTATCTCGCAGTCACAAAAGATAGAAAGAAAATTGATTATAGAAATATCTTCATCCAGCACACTCGAAGATCATAAAATTAACGCAATGGTTTCAACTTAATTACGAATAATAACCCAAAAAAGAGAGAAAGATAAAAAGAAAATGAAAAGGCATGGAGTGATTTGTGCTCTCAAATCATGTAAGTTGAGCAACCTTTATTTATTAAAGCAGGTGAAAATACACCTTGGACCGAATTTAGTTTGTATTCTCTCAAGCAAAAAAAGATGTTTCTTAAGAGCTAGCTGGCTTCAAAGTGTTTGCAATGTCAATAACAAATCGGTATTTGACGTCTGCTTTGAGAAGACGCTCCATTGCAGTGTTGACATAGTCCATTGGAATAACTTCAACCTCAGCTCTTATGTTGTGTTTGGCAGCAAAATCAATCATTTCTTGAGTTTCCTTCATCCCACCAATTAAACTTCCACCTAGCATCTTCCTTCCTGCATGTTTTCCAATCAAAATTATAATGTGGATGCTGAAAATGCGGAGTTACACAACCGTACAAACTTTATGCATTTTTGTGTCCAATGATTCCACACTTGCCTTAATCATATCCAACGAGATAGCATCAATTTTTAGAATCAAGACATATCGTGAGTTCTTTTTTTTGGAGAATTTAACTTGGTAGATGTTTTCATTAAGTTACACCAGTTTAACATACAAATTCGTTTGGTATAATTATGGTGTGATTTTAGCCTTCTAAAACATACAGTATCGATATAGGAATACACTACTTTAGGAGGACTATTAACTTTTACTGTGTATGTACATACCCATTATCAAAGGAAAAGCTGGAAGCTCATGTGGTTTCTCAGGAGCACCAACCATGACCAACTTTCCATGGTTCTTCAGCAAACCAAGCAACGGCACAAGAGGATGCAATGCAGAAACTGTGTCGACGATACCATCCATTGTGCCCATTGCAGCCTTAAACAATCAAAACAACAAACAGACAATTCGATCATCATTTTAATCAAACACATATAGAATTACCAATAAATCCAAAGCAATTAATTAATAATATTGTGTAGTCACCTTCATTTCATCTTGGTCACGGCTGACCAAAAACGAATCAGCACCAAGATGTTCAATAGCTTCATCCTTCTTGTTAGGAGAGGTACTAATCACAGTGACCTTAGCCCCCATAGCCTTGGCAAATTTCACTGCCACATGGCCAAGCCCACCTAGGCCAACTATGCCAACATGAAGACCAGGCTTGTCAAGTCCGTAATACTTCAAGGGGCTATAAACTGTGATCCCAGCGCATAAAAGAGGGGCCCCAGCATCAAGAGGCAGGTTGTCGGGAATGCGAACAACAAAGTGCTCCTCGGCCACCATTACGTCAGAGTAGCCTCCGTAGGTGGTGGTGCCGTCATAGTAGGTGGTGCTGTAGGTTTGTATCATCTCGGAGCAGTAATTCTCGAGGTCATTGGCGCAGCTTTCACAGGAGCGGCAAGCTCCCACCATGCAGCCCACGCCCACTTTGTCGCCCACTTTGAACCTTTGCACTTTGCTTCCCACCTCTGTCACTATGCCAACAATTTCATGCCTGTATAATATATATATATATATGTCAATATGAAGATTTTACATAAATTTAACAAAGATCTTGCCATTTAAAATTATGTATGAAAAATGTGTCATGCTAAGGTTATTAGGAAACTAAAAATGACTTCATTCTTTTTGTATAAAAAAATCCTAGTTCTAGGAAATGAGATCTAGCTAATTCTATGAAAATAGAGTACCACTGATCAGTATTGCCAAATTTATGAGGTTCTTAATGTATGTATTACAGATTATAGAGAGATCTAAAGTGAGTAGTGGTAAAACCAGAAAAAAAATTCCTGGAGGGGGTTAAAATTTAGTGGACAATCAAAACTTCTTTGAAAGATATACCTGAAAACTTTGATTAAAAATTTTTCAAAGGCCAAATGGTTCATTGTTCCCCCAATAAACATAATAAATTTCTGCATCTTTTATGTTAAACAATTTTACAAAAATATTAAATCATTAATCTTGATCGATCTAATTATGATTAATCAAAATAAAAAAAAAGAAAAGAAAAGAAAAATAGATCATACCCAGGAACAAGTGGATAGGTAGAATTGCCCCATTCATTCTTAAGCATGTGAAGGTCCGAATGACATATCCCACAATACAACACTTTGAACCTTACATCTTTCTCTCCAGTCTCCCTGCAACCAAACAGCCGCACAAAAAGAGAAATTTAGATTTACAACAGATAAAGTATTCCTGAAGAATCTGAACTAGAAAGAAAAACAAGATTCATGAAAGAAATATATATAAGAACCTTCTAGAGAAATGGAAAGGAGATAGAAGACCAGAAGAATCTCGAGCTGCCCATCCAAAGGCCTTCTTGGGGTGCTCTTTTTCGTAACACTCGGCCATTTTCTCGAATGATATTACCAACAATTGAAAAACCAGAGAAACTAAATATTTTGAGAGAGAGAGAGAGTGACTTCACTTTACAAATATGAAATATTACATGGCCGCTTGCGGAATGCTTGTTGTGTATATATAGCAAAGACAAAAGTTACGTGTGTGAGTGAAAAGGTGAACATATATGTATTTATGATGACGTATTGGCTGAGCAAATCAAGGAGGGTCAATGAAATACAAAGGAGCAATCTTATTTATTGGCAACGTATGATTACGCCAAATCAGAGGGTTCACTTTGCAATTGCAAGGCCACTTACGGAATGTGTTATATATGTTTATGGTTATAAGGACGTAACTGGCAAGTCGGGGTTATTGTTGACCTATTGGCTGAGCAAATGAGGACGGACATGCAAGGAAAAAAATATAGTTGGCTCAGCCAATGAGGAGGGACATGCCAGGAAAAAAATACGGTCCAACTGTGTATTGGTAACGTATTCGCTGGACAGGAGGACTAGGAAGACAACGAGAAAATATTTTTTGGCAGAAAAGATTTCCCGTAAAAGGTGAATTAGAAAACTAAAAATACATATGATTTATTCTGATTAACACCTTTAATTAAGCTCTTTTCAAAATATGTTTGAATTAACTTTCATTCAAATATAAAATTGGGTTCGCATTCATAAAAAAGAACCATTCATGCTCTTATTTAATTAACGACCATGTGAAAATTAGATGTAATTAATTGAATGTTTCAAGGGTATTTTGATAATTACGTAAAATAGGCGTAGAAAAATTTTAAAAAAATAAAAAATAGGTAGAATTAATAATATGGAATAAATTTTTTTATTCAACAAAATATTACAAAATTTAAATTGGTACACTACTAATTAAATTTGATAAAATTATACCCGGTAAAAATAAAATCATGTTACAACGTCCTAATGAATTGCTTTCTCTTATTGGAACAGTTGAGACATTTGTATCTACCTTACAACCACAATGTACATGTTAGAATTATGGTCCACATGATTAATTAAAGGCCTATTACATTTCTCATATTTATTTATTTAGTTTAATAATTATTTAAATGCTAAAATTTTATTGGCTATAGGGGTTACAACTCTTATTAAATGATGTATTAATATCTGAAGAGATTTTTGCTTTGATAGAAAGGCATCTATTGAGGGTTAACAGTCTAATTCTCTCTCCACCTAATCAATTGCATTCTTTCTCTTTATCAAAAAAAATACATTAAGGCCTCGTTTGGCACGCTGGATTGGATTGGATTATAGAGTTGGGATTGGACTGGACTGGACTGGATAGGATTATATTGAATCCTATCACGTGTTTTACACACGTTGGATTGGACTAAATTGAATATAATAAAAAATTATTTTATTTAACTAATTATCAAATTATGAGAATAAAAGTAAATAAAAATGTACTCAATTAAAATAATTATAATATGTACATATATAAATAAACTAAAAAGAAAAAAATTGAAAAACAACAAACAAAATAAACTACAAATATTACATATACATGACGGAGAATTTCACATGAATGCAAACCTTTACTCACCGTTGACTAAAACTTACTATATATACGTTACAACAGAAAGAGCCAATAAACAAATTCTCAGTCTCTACTA
>CAMOHE010003009.1:3571-15923 GCA_946598075.1 Artocarpus hirsutus
TCACTTAGGTACAGATCACTAAATTTTGAGATATGTTAATAATAATCAGTTACGGTTTGTTGTAGAAGAAAGATGAAGATTACAAGTTGGTTAACCAACATGACATTGATTATGTTAGAGATTGTTAGATCTAAATGACAAAATAAATGGTGGTCTGAGTATATAGAATTAGTTAATGGTTCCTTGTGTAAATAATAACCAAATAGAAATAATGTGTGACCTAAAAGTGTGGAAATTAAAAGGATGAATACAGTGATATGGTTGTTTAGCATGGCCAAAAACTGTTACGCCCTAAAATCTAGGGGATGACGTGGTGGATTAATTAAGATAATAAAATCAATTTATTAATTAATTAAATTAAATTTTAATTAAAAGCACCAATTAAAGAATTTAGTTAATTATAAAAACTGTGATAAATTAATTTTTTTAAAATTCCTTATCGAAGAAATAAAAACAGATAAGACAAAATAAAATAGTAAAAGAAGCAAATAAGCAAGGATTGGGCCTCATCGGACACACATTAGTATTTATACATATAGTATCAACAATAATTAAAATTACAACCACAGTCCAATATGAGAAATGAGAAATTATTATATTACATGCTTTGATTGGTCAATACAAATAACCTATTCAGAATCTTCTACTGTTCGCGAGTCTGATCGATAGCCTCCCAATTAGTCCTAAGCTATATTCCACCTAGAGGGGGAGGGGTTTTGAAAACAAATCAAATGTGAGTGAAAGTAGGACTAGGTTTTAGAAACATTAAATTAAATTTTGAATATTTAGAAAAAAAGAATTAAATAAATAAATTCAATTGAATCATTCTTACCAAAAACAATTTATTGTTTGTCCAGAAAGGATTTATTATCTTTTCTTGGGCAAACTATAGACATCACCACCGTAGTGGCCCAGTTAGGTTTCGGGACCTACCCCTAAGGTTGCACTCTACACGACCCGATCTCTGAATATGGCATCATGCCTATATGTGCATTTTTATCATTATTTAAATCTCCTTTTAACTAATGTAATCATCTACATTCATTATACGGTTTATTATGAACATATCATCATTCAACAATTTATGAAAACACTGTTAAAAATCCTTTTCAATCATTTGTTGAAAACATTTTTGAAAGCATTTATTTTGAGGCCAAAACTGTTTAAAAACTTGGCAACCATGGAAGGGGGTAGAAGTTCTGTCTCAATATTTGGCACAGTGACTTAGCATCGCATCCTGATCCACTATACGTTAGCTCCATGGAACCACGAACAACCTTAAATAGAGACTACGTTCATCAATATCTAGGTTAGGGTATTCTACACTACTAAACTATCTCATGGTGCCTTAATGTGCCATTCATGTCTGTAAAATTATACTATAAAGTTAAAATCTCAATCTAGGTTTAAAACAGTGAAAATGAGTGAAAAATGATCATTTTTAATGAAGCCCGATCGGCTTGTCGAACTTTCTAGTCTGACCTACCAAACTCCACAGTTTGGCCTATTGGTCGTACCAAACTGGCCTATCGAACTTTTTCAGGTTCGGCCTTTCAACCATATGAGTCTGGCTAGCTGATGCTCAAGATCAACCTGTCGAACTAGAAAAATCTAGGAGGTCTGAGACTTTGAGCCTCGGCCTCCACGAGTCTAAAATCTCAATCCAAACCTATTTTCTCAATTCCCAAAGCATACAAACATTCATAAATGATAGATAAACATGCTAGAACATATTTAAACAACTTTAAGCAAGTTTTACATAGAAATTTTTAAAGAAGTCTGAAAATAGAGAAACAAGAAAAAAGTTGATTAAGCTTGATTTCGTCCAAATCAAGCTCAGATTAGTAAGGGTTTGTGTTCTACTAACCAAGATTAAAGGTTTCCTAAGCTCAAGAATCTTGGATTATAACATTTTGAAGAAATTTAAAGTTTGGAGAAAAAGTTTGAAATTTGAAAAAAAGTTAAACTAACCTTGAATCTGAGCTTAAAATCAAGTTTGTAGAGGCTAATTCTTGTTTCCAAGCTTCTAATCTTGTTGGAGTCGAGAGCTTTTGCTCAATTTTTGAAATCAAAAGGAGAGAGAGGGAGAGAATGTGAGAGAGAATGAGAGAGAAAGGGAAAGAGAGTCTGAGAGAGAGTGAGGGGAAAAAGAGGGAGATAGGGGAGATAAATAAAGGGGGAGAGGAGTGGTTTTCAACATGAAAATCATGTTCAGCGCACAGGCTTCAAATGGGACATGTTTGGTAATTAACAAATGATTTTGTTCCAAAAATTCAAAATAACAATTAAAATAATAAAAGATGAAATAAGTTGAAGAACACCACAATTAATTAAATTAAGTTTAAAGTACATTTAGACACACTAATGCACCATGTTACACATGAATCTTAATTAATTTTGGGGTGTTACAAAAACCGTTGCAAGGAAAAACTACAGGTGCTACTTACACCAGGGATATGAAGCATCTACTATACCAAATTCCAGTTACAAAGTTTGAAATTACAAGAGTGCCTAGAATCTATGCCAACTTGAAACTCTCGATATCCTCTCTACGGCTCGCCTTCCTTCAGACTCCTTATCCTTCTTCAAGCCATCTTTGCTCACCTTCTATCTAACTGATGTATTCTGAGCCTTCAACTCATAAACAATCCTTATTTTTCCTTCTAGATTGGAATGAATGCGAAAAAGCAACAAAGGGATGAGAGCTACATATTGAAGCCTAAAACACAAAGGTTTGCACTTGGGTTTTCTTTCACAATCAAGCTCTCACTTTGAATCATAATATGTAATCCTTTGAATAGGCAATGTCTAGCCTTAAAAAGTGTCCAAATTCCTTCTCCTAATTCTAGAGTCGATTTTGCTTGAGATGAAAATGAAATTCGAAGCCTAGTTATCAAATCTTCAATTTCAAATAAATCAAGAAAGTTTGACTTTTTTGTATCGAAAGCTATGTTGATAGATGTCTTTGCACTTTGATTGTGCAAATAGATGGATGTATCTAGTAATCCAAAAATAGAGACTAAAAATAAAACAAGAGAGTCAATTTTGTTAGTTTTCTTTTTTTTCAAATTTTACTGGAAAAATCTCAATCATAAATTTGAATAAACCAAAGACATACTCAATATTACTCATAAAAAGATACCAACAAAAACAAACAATTTCTCGTTCATGAAAGTCAAAACTCATCACCATCAATGAAAACAAATCGGGAAACTCAATAAAAGGGATCTAGAAATATTCAACAATTAATTCCTAATATCACCATAGAATCATGTATATTTTTATGATAAATGACAACACAAAAATAGGATTGAAAATCCTAACAATCACCCCCTTTTGAATCCCTATCGTCAAAAGTCATGTGCCACTAGTACCTGTAAAAGAAATGTTACAATCATTCATAAAATCCAAAACATAAGATTACATTTGTTTGCAAAAATAGTTAGCCAAGAATATGATGCTACAAAACAAACAAGTTTCACTATTCCTCCTGGCTTTTTAATTATAAGGAGGATGGATAATTATTGTCCCAAAGCAAAATAGTAGTGAAACTATTAATGTAGGAACTGTAAAATCAATGTTTGCATTCTCTAGTCTCAAGCCATAGCAGGTTGGCTCCCTACATTGTAAGATAGAATTTCTCCTCAAGCTGATTATGGATCTATAGGGATACGATACATTATGATATGTCATGAAGACTTAACTATACAGACTTCGTAATTCTATATAGTTTGAGAGTGCAACTCTATGCTTTTAGTGGAGTAGCATTAGAGTTGATAATTATGAAATATATATCTAAGATATTGGGTTTCATAATTATCGAGAGTTTGAACTATATAGGTCCATTAGGTCCCCTTTGCTAGCTCATAAAAATTCCTGTAACGATACGACGTGTTTTTCAGATAATTGGTGACTTATATCAAATTATTAGATTGGCTAAAAATTTGATAGGATCAGATAATTTATGTTTGCTTATCGGTTGAATTAATTTTATAAAAATTAATTTAAGATAAACTTGTTAAATTATTGAATTAGATAATTCATGTCTGTTTATCGATTGGATTAATTTTGAATAAATTAATTCAAGATAAACTTGTTAAATTATTAGGAATATTTACTTTCCTATAGATTATCTAGATATGACTGTTTTAATCAAATCACTTCTCTATTGGGTTATTTGAATTAAAACTGAGGCTCTATTTCAAGAATCTCATGTGGGAAATAAAAGATTCGTGGGGATTATTTATCATAAGTTCGGCAGGCAGATCCTTAGGTTTGGCCTACTAATGGAGTAAGTTTGGCAGGCCGATCTGCTAGTTCGGTGGGCCGATCTGCCTGTTTGGCCTGCTAACCATGCAATAAATAGATCACATATTTTCACGCGAATTTAATCAGATATTGATCATGATTCAAATTTTTGAGGCCTTGTCTGTTAAGGACTAACTTGGGCCCAACCTATATAAATAGGTGAGACTCATTTTTATTTAGATCAATTGAGAGATTAAGAGTGAGACTCTGCTGGCGAGAGTCTAAAACTCCCTGTGAAAGTTCACACATAATAAACTATAGCTTTGGGTTTTCTCAATTGGTTGGAAGGAGAGTTACCTGGTGGAAGAGCTATATGAGTGTGCCCACACATACGCCGGTCGTGGATAGAGAATAATAAAGAATGCTAGTTGGTTGAGGCTCTTTTGCACCATCATTTCTCTTCATCAATTCCAAGAGCTTTTCGACAAACAAGATTAGTAAGATATGATTAATTTATGCATGTAGCATGTCAAACTTATGTTTTAGAGAATACTCTAGTATAAAAATTTTAAAATTTTGCTGCATACTATTTTTCCAACAATTGATATTAGAGAAATGGTTTGTACATAAATTTATGAATTTGTGATCATGCAATACATATAAATTACATGATCTTCATTTCTCCTATGCTTGAATTTAATTTTTTAGAGAGTTGGCACTTTAGAGTTTCTATATATTTATATGTTGTCATGGATTATATGGTGAATGTTTATTAATTAATTATAGTTGATTACATAAATATTTAATTATTTATTAATTAATTAATTTATAATGGTTATGGTTCCTTAGAGGTTAGAATGTGTATCTAGGTTTTTCATGTAATCAGAAGGCGAGCTATCATCTCTGTCTAGGAATTATTATTTAATTTTAAATTTGTAAGAATTTTGTAATTAAATAATTATTTGGAGAACATGGATCTAGAAGATGGATGATAGTGTTCTACAACTAGTTCTTGAGCCTCTAATTTTATATTTTTGAATTGTTGAAAATAAAATTAATAAATTGCATGAAAAACTATATTTTTTTAAGAGCATGACTTTTGCTCAGTCAGCATGCCGAACCCTCAGGTCTAGCAAATTGATGGTTGTAGATTGGCATGCCGGACTTCAAAATTGGCGGACCATCAACAGGGCAAAAATCTGATGGCTTAGCGGCAGGCCAAACTTTCTAGTTCGGCAGGCCGATCTGTTATGACCGGCAGGCAAGACTGTGAGGTTCGGCAAGTCGAAGTTTTATGACTGACAGGCCGATCACACAGATCAGGGTGCTAGTAGATAACTGTAAATTTTTCAAAAAAGGTATGTTTTTTGGTGTAGTTTTGATTTTATTTTTGAGACAATTCTAATAAACATTAAATTTGGATATGAACAAAAATATGGAGTTTTTGATCTATACGAGATTGAAGACTTGAAGATGGAAGGTACATAAAGAAGGATACAATTTGAAGATTCAAGGACGAAGAATCGATAATATGTTTCGATTATTCTTTTGTAATCTTTGTTTTCCTTTCTCTAGGGTGGAACCATATTATTACGTTTATTTATTTATTATTTTGCTTGTGGTTTTGCATGATTGCTTTGCTTATCTACATTATAATATGATTTGTCATGTATATTGATAACATGTCATATTGAATAGGGAGCGCCACTCATTAAAAATTGTTCATACATGTTTATACAATAAAACCTTGATTGCAAAAGATTGGGTAGGAGAAGGTTTTCGAAGAGAGAACCTATGGCCTCCATCGTTGGTTTATAGGTAGCACATGGTGGTTCTGACCCCTAGGAAATGACTTCATTATATATCTGGTTGGATCTCCAAGAGGATAAGGTATTTTAGCATGATTTCTGATTGTATACCCCTAGGTGTTGATCATAAATCATGGATAAAATATTAAAACGATTGTTATACACTCATGTTAATTTTATATTAACCTCTCCTAGGAGCTCTATTAATAAAATCAAAGGCTAAAGAAATGATTATTAATATATGCTGGATTATATGCATCTTGGATGGCATATATTCATCGGGAGGGGATCCGTGTTGAATTTGGCAAGACTCTCATAGGAGCTTGTTGAATTCCGAGTTGGGAATTATCATTGTTAGGTTATGATATTTTCAAAGGTTTTGACACATAAAACATTTGTATGCTTGACATGATTTTGTTATCTTACTAAACTATTATTGTACGTTTGCTTATATTTTGTATATGATTTTTTATTGTAGAATAAAAATATCTAAAAACGCCTTGTCATCGACACTTGACAAAAACCAATTAACCAAAGAGAATTATAATAATTGGAAATGGAACTTGAACATCATCCTATCCTTTGAAAAACTAAAATTTGTATTGACAACTCTGTATCCTCCCGAGCCTATTGAAGATTTCACTAATGAGCAAATCTAAGCGTATGATTGTTGGAAAGATGTTAATGATCAGGCCTGTTGCTATGTTATGGTTAGTATGAATAACATGCTCTAGGCTCAACATGAAGATTATGAGACTACGAAGTAGATCTTGGATAATCTTAAAGACATGTTTGGAGGCCAGGCCCTAACAAAGCAGCAAAGGCACTTGGAAACTTTTGAACTACAAACAGAGACCAAGGACCTCTGTGAAAAAGCATATGATGTTGCTCATGGGCTACCTTGTTTAGGCTCAAACCAATGGAGCTGTCATCGATGCTGAAACTTAGATGACTATGGTCTTTGAGACTCTATCTAAGGAAATTCATTCCGTTTAGAGCTACTTTTAATTTAAACAATAGACAGGATATGACCTTGACTGAGTTGATGAACCCATTACGGGAGTTCGATCTGCTAATCAGGGAGTCTCTTATTGTTGGAGAGGCCAACTTGGCAGCTACATCTAGTTGGAAAGAAGCAACAGGCCAAGAACAAAAAGTTTTTTATTTCTGAAAACAGCAAGAACAAGAAGAAGAAGAACCTGAAGAAGCTAAAGTGCTTCTTCTACGGGAAGGTCAGGCACATCAAGAAGAGTTACAAAGACTTCCTTTCCCAAGGAGGTAGGTGTAATCATATGTATTTAGTGATGTGCCCTAGGCCAATTATGTAATGACCACATTTTGACTTCATTACATTTACATTTTATTAATAAAGAGGCATTTTCATTATTGTTTTTTATTTTAATTCTATGAATAGTTAATTCTACCTAAGGTGATCAAGTATGTGACTTGATAGTAAAACTCTTAGTTAAAAATTGAATTCTATTCTAAATTATTCATAGTCGGTCATTATTATTGGGATAATAATGAACAAAGACTAGTATGAAGTTTGACTAATGATTATGTTTTACTAGTCATGTGTATGAGATACTAAGTCAACTCATAGATACATATTTGAGAAATGATGTATTGGATCGACCCACTATGAGAATATTGTATGGATAATTTTCATAAGTCATTCTCATCACAATATTATTATCCTAGTCCTCTGACCTGAAATCGGCATTGTTTCCTACACGACAAGTTCTATATTTTGGCACATTCTAATATTATCTTTAACAGGATGATGAAATAGATTGTTATTGGATATAGAGTGAATCATGTGAGAAATGTGAGTGATTAAGAAGGAATTTATCCCTCATTCATTATGAGCAAGATATCTATGGGCCCCTCAATAAGTTAGACTGAAGAAAAATGTATGGTCATACTAGAATAAATTGATAAGGGTTATCAATATCAGTCTACTTAAGATCGAGAAATAATATGATTGAATAGTATAAGGATGACATAAACCATGCCTTATGTTCAATCAAGGTATCTAGTGACAAAAGGACTTTGATACTTATTGTGGATTAGGTTATGTTGGATTATTGACATTCGCATAACTTGGGTAATCATAATGTCTTGCTCGAGGCTGCTTATGTTTTATTGGCCAGAAATAGAATTGAAGCCTACTACCAACGTTATGTGAACCTACAGGGTCGCACATTTAGAATAGACCAAAAATGAATTTTGGAACCTGATAATGTCTAGATTTGGTGTACTAGATATGTCTAGGTTCATTAAATCTAACATTGTCTAGATTCTATAAATCATATTTGAATTACAGTTTACCCTAGTTAAAATCTGACTCTATCTCGAAGTCAATATATATATCTGTTTTAGGGTTTTTGGCCGTATTAGATGAGAAAAGGCGTTCTCTTATTCTAAAAGGCGAAAACATTAAAACCCTAAAATTAGAGAGAGTCATTTAACGTAAGGAAAGGGTGTTAGCACACCAATTCAGTTTTTGAAAGAGTCTATTCATGTGGCTACCTACAGAGGGCATTGCTCTAAGTAACAACGTCTGAATCTGATCTCGAATATGAAAAGCTTGAGTTAGGGTGTCATCGGAGTGAACCCGCTCTTTTTCTTCCAAAAATTTTGCTCCCTTTGTCATCCTAGTAAGATTTATGACTTTCTTATCAATATAATCGAATTGTATGGATCCTGTGAGGGTTTTGTGGGAATTAATTTTCATTTTATGCTGCTTAATTGAATCACAAAATCCAATAAAATCCAACACTTATGTATTTAGAAACTTGTTTGGTTGAGGAATCTAGTGACACTTGGGTCATAGATTCTAGAGCAACTAATCATGTTTGTATTTCTCTACAGGGGTTTAAAGAAACGAGAAGTCTACTTCATAAAGATTTCATGCTTCGGATAGGCGATGGATCCTTTGTCTTAGCTGAAGTAGTGGGAAACATCCATCTTTATTTTGATAATTATAGGATTTTAATTTTACAAGATTGTTTTTATGGTTCCAAATTTAAAAGCAATTTAATTTCTATAGCTTGTTTATTTAAAGACTCCTATTTGGTTTTCTTTAACAATAAAGTGGTAATTTGTAAAAAAAAAAAAAAAAAAAATCTTTTATCTGTTCTAGATGGATGCAAAATAATCTATATTTTATCAAACCTAAGATGGACTTTCTGCTTATGTTGAGATTAATGATAATAACTCTAAAAGACTTAAAACTTCTCACTCTAATAAGACTTATCTTTGGCATTTGTGACTAGGTCATATTAACCTGAATAGGATTCAAAAGTTGGTAAGGGATGGACTTTTAAGCCACTTAAAGATGGAATCTATACTAGAATGTGAATCTTATTTGGAGGGTAAAATGACCAAAAGACAATTTGGGTCTAAAGGCAATAGGGCCAAAGGGGTTCTAAAACTTATGCATAGTGATGTTTACGGACCGATGAACATCCGGGCATGAGGAGGGTATGAGTACTTCATCACTTTTATTGATGATTACTCAAGGTATAGGTATGTGTAGCTAATGCACCACAAAAGCGAAAACTTATGATAAGTTTAGGGAGTTTCAGGCTAAAGTGGAAAAGCAATTGGGTAGGCCCATAAAGGCACTTCGATCCTACAAGGTGGTAAATACCTTTTTGATGAGTTTTTGGGACACTTATTAAAGAATGAGATTTTATCCCATTTGACCGCGTCGGGCACTCCACGACAGAATGGCATGGCTGAGAGAAGGAATAAGACTTTGTTGGACATGGTTAGGTCCGTGATGAGTTATTCATCATTGCCTTTGTCCTTTTAGGGATATGCACTACAAACCGCATGTTATCTTTTAAACAATGTGCCTTCAAAATCAATACCTACTCCTCACAAGTTGTGGATGGACAAGAAGACATCCTTAAACCATATTCACATATGAAGATGTCTGGCTCATGTCTTGTTTAGGGATGTGAATAAGTTAAAAGCATTCTTGGAAGTTTGTGTGTTTGTAGGATATCCAAAAGGGACTAAAGGGGGTTATTTCTATAACCTAAAGCAAAATAAAGTCGTGGTTTCAACTAAGGCAACTTTCCTTGAGAAAAGTTACATGGATGACTTTATGCTTCGAAACAAAATGGCGCTTGAGGAGTTGGCGAGTGATTCAATCATTCTAGGGGTTCTGGATGAAACCATTCTGATTAGTAACTGAACTCGAACAATAACCTAAGGGGCTTTGACGTAGTGGGAGGATCGGGCATCAACTTGAGTGGTATATGTTCAATAGTGAGGCCTTCTTGGCTAAACCAGATAAACATGATAGGGATCCTTACACTTATGTATAGGCTATGGAAGATGTTGATTTGAAACTCTAGACAGAGGCCATGAACATAGAAATGAAGTTTATAGAGACTAATTGGGTCTAAGAGCTTGTGGATCTTCCCAAAGGGGTTCATAGGGTGTAAATAGATCTACAAGAGAAAGAGAGGAGTGGATGGAAAGGTCGAAACCTTTAAGGCTAGACTGGTAGTTAAGAGATACATGCAAATGGAAGGAATCAATTACAAGGAAACCTTTTTTACCTGTAGCCATGCTTAAATTCATCTGCATTTTCTTGTCTATAACTGTCGCTCTCGACTATGAGATTTGGTTAATGGATGTCAAGACAGCCTTTCTAAATGGCTATCTTGATGAGTTCATTTACATGGAACAACTAGATGGGTTCTAGGTCAAGGGTCAGGAGGGTAAGGTTTATAAGCTGTTAAAGTCAATATATGGACTTAGACAAGCTTTCATTCTAGGAACATAAGATTTGATCAAGTAATCAAGACTTATGGGTTCACACAAAATGTAGACGAACCATGTGTGCATAAACACATTAAGGATTAGAAGGTGGTTTTTCTACTACTCTATGTAGATGGCATTCTGCTAATTGGCAATGACATTAGGGCATTGTCATCGGTCAAATTATGGTTGACCAAGTAGTTTAATATGAAAGACTTGGGCGAAGCTAATTTTGTTCTCGGTATCCAAATCTTTTGGGATAGGAAGAACATAATGATAGCTTTGTCCTAAGCTGGCTACATAGATAAAACTTTCAAGAGGTTTGCAATGCAAGATTCAAAGAAAGGTAGACAACCATCTAAGTTTGGAATTACTCTTTTTAAGAAAGACTATCCACAGTCTGAAGAAGAAAGAGAATATATGAAGAAGGTGCGTTATGCTTCAGCAGTGGGTAGTCTTATGTATGCCATGCTTTGCACGTGACCAAATATTTGTTATGTGGTCAAGATTGTAAGTCAATTTTAGGCGGATCTAGGACCGAACCATTGGGTTGCGATCAAGCATATTTTCAAGTACATAAGAAAGACTCGAGGATATATGCTTATGTATTCAGGTGAGGACTTAACTCCTCTAGGATAAACTAATTTAGATTTCCAATCTTGCTTGGATTCGAGGAGATCGACTTCTGGTTTTGTGTTTGCTTTTGGCGGCGGTGCCATCAGTTAGAGAAATATGAAGCAAGATTGCACTTCAGATTTAACGATGGAGGCCGAGTATGTGGCAACTAGTGATGCTTCAAAAGAAGCATTGTGGCTCCATAAATTCCTTGGGGATCTTGAGGTAGTTCCTGGTATGGATAAGGTTGTATCACTGTACTGTGATAATAGTGCAGCGGTAGCTAATGCTAAGGAATCAAGATTTCACAAGAAAAGTGAGCATATTGATCAGAAGTATCATGTGATAAAGGCTTCGTAGAAGGCGAGCATGTTTCTGTGTGCAAAATCACATCAGAGGACAATTTACTGGATCCATTCACGAAATCACTTACTAGGAGAATCTTTGAGCAGCATGTGGAAGCTATAGGGATGCAAGATTTGTCATATTTACTCACCTAGTACAAGTGGGAGATTGTTGGACAAGTATGCCTTAAGGAGTAAAAATGTAATATGTTTTTGGAAATATTTTTATCAATAAAGAGTTTATTTATTATTTATATACTAAATTATTGTCCTCTTTATGTTCATATTTGTTGAATGTATGTTAAGCAAACAATAGTTTAAGACTGTTGGTCTAAACCTTTAAGAATTGGACATATGATGGACAGATTATACGGAAGACATGATTATTAAGGTGATAGTCTAAATCATAAGATCCATAATCGAGGGAATAAAGTTGGGTGTTTTATTCATGCAAAGATTGTTATGTTGTCTATATCCCTAACGGAAGATGGTTTGTCTTAGCCATTGGAGGTGGACTCCGTGAATAAAAACATTGGCAAATTTGTCATAGGTGATGAT
>CAMOHE010003017.1:2447-16446 GCA_946598075.1 Artocarpus hirsutus
ACAGCTTCCTAAGCCCAAAAAAATTCAACTGGGAAATTGGGAGGCCAATGTTTTATCCAAGGATCAGTTACAGTATGCTGCCACCGACGCATTTGCCTCATGGCATCTATACGAGGTAGTTAGTACTCTCAATTCTTTTCAATGACATGAAGGCTGCCACTCTCTATTACTATCAATGAGTTTGTTTAATTTTTGGGCTGTTAAACAGGTTTTAACGAGTCTCCCTGATGCAGAAGAGGTTGCTACTAACAAGACTAGAGAGGAGGTAAAAGATGTGTCGCCAAAGTGAACATGGTCTTCATGCCAGAACAATCAGGCAGTTAATTCATATAAAAATATGGGAAGCACGCTTTATATATTAATCCTGTTGGTTAGCCAATTGGTCCAACGCCGATCGGGATTTAGCGGCGGATGGATATTTGTTGTATCGCCAGAAAATCCAAATAGCTCTGCTGCTATCCTCCCCATACCAGCCTCGCTACTACTTCCTCATCTTTGTTGCTGTTGGAGCTTGAGAGTGGAAATGGAATATAGGAAGTGCCATCCCTTGCCAAGGTCAAAAGCCAAAAGTAGCAACTTTGGACAGTATATTTTTATTAGTGGCTGTCCTATTTGTGTTTCTTTTCTTTCCTTTTGCTTCCCCTACACTTTCTGAAACAAGTAAATTATTGATTTCTTTGACCCCTACATCCTCGCCATTTCATAAGGCATTTGAATTGTTGGTTTAAATTGTCAATTCGAATTGAAAGCATTAGCAATTCAAATTTTTTGAGAGAAAATACTATCACAAAATAGGTTCGAATCGGAATGAGTTGAACCAAACTGGTGTTTGAATTAGGCTTTTAAGTCATTTCTCACTAGATAAAACTTTTTTGATGGAACACATCTGAATAAACTAATGTACATAGGTTGATGCCCTGAGACTAAGAGAAAAGATGTAATGCATTGTGCAATTACTCCTTTCACTCCACATAAATGATTTGTAAACCAACACTGATATTCCATTTAAGTAACATGAAGTTTAGACATGTAATTCAGGATAAGGGAACAAGATGAGTTCATGCTCATTTTATGCAAACATGACGTCTTTTCACCACGAGATTTGCTCTAACGTTGAAAAAACAGCATTTGACATCTAAGAGTTGCTTTATTTTAACTTTGAAGATGTATAAAAGGGTTTAGGTTTGCAAACGTTGTTGTCATTTGAAGAACAAAAACACGTTCGCAAACCTCAAAAAGCTTTTCATCTGTCGTCTTTCAAATTCTGCTGTTCCAGTTCAACATATGACATGAAGAAACTATATACAAATTATCAAAAGGGAATTATGAGGAGATAATACACATCAATTGGAGGGGAATTATGGGAAGAAATAAGGCCTAAATGGGAGATGATTATTTGCGATAAAAATAAAAATATTGCATATTATGTAGTATTAAATGGTGGCATCCAGGCATAACTGATTTACAACAGTTTAGAAGTAATTATGTGATGGAGATTGAACAATGCCATTTAAAGTGATGTTTTTTCTTTTCAAGAAACGGGAATACCAATGGGCAGAGAGCTTAGGTGTTCTTTTCAATTGTGGATCGTCAAAATCTACATGGTACAAGCCAAAGTGGGATTCATAGCCGTCTAACAACTCAAAAGAGTCCATGAATGACCATACAAAATACCCTTTCACGTTCGTCCCATTCCTGCATTTTTAAAATAGAAAAATAAATTTCAACCCAATTCTCAAAATAAAAAGAAAAAATTCATACATGGTAATTTATGTAATTAAAAAGTAATTAAACAAATGCCCCTATTAAAACTTAAGTGTTTATTTTTTATTTTTTAAATTAATACGTGTTTAGTGGAATGAGTAAATATTACTACTAATATAAACTGTATAAACCTATTACTAAAACAATGAAAAAAAAAAAAACTTAAATTCAAAGACTATTCAGCTAAATAAAAATTAACAACCACTTTGTGGAAAACTTACGGATATCTTTAGAAATCGGTTGTATTATGTAAGTAAGAAGATAAAAGGCGATAATTAATTAATCACTACTCATGTTAGGCCGAAACATATACCTTATAGTATCAATGATACACCCAATAAATGCCTGCAAGTATTCAACTCTGGACCAATCTTCTAATGTTGAATTACGTGGAGTTCTTTGACCTATGGAACGCATTGTCATAATTAGAACATAAAAGCCTTGACATGCTTCAGCCCCACCTAACAAACACAACTACATTTGTCTCCAAACTCCAAAATGCATTTATTTGAATGTGAAGAGACGTTTTAGATAATTAAGTTATTTGACATCTTTGATTTTTAATGGACTTATTTTTGCTTTTCAGTAATTCACGAAAGAATCAATCGAGGAGAAAGAAAAAACCTATAAATATACCAACTCCAAGAAAAAGACCTTGGTGTTCTTCGAATCATTTGTTACTTTTGATGGCGAAGAAAGTGTTGACTGTGGACCAAGATTAGACTATTTATATTGAGGGATGGAAAAATTGTGGAAGATCGAAGAATTATACACATCTGTCTTATGTTATGTGTTGGCTTCACATAAGCAATAACCGTAAATGAATTGAAGTTATTGGAAAATATTTAAGTATATATAAAATTAGTTGAAGAGGCAGTTTGATCAAATAGTGAATAGAGTATCAAACTTCTTGTTTCTATTTTATATACGGTTATTTATCTTTTTATATCTTATATTTTAGATTTGTTCAAAACAATATCTTTAATTATTAATTATTGCAAATTGAGTTTAATATGAAATTCTATACCTTTTAATGGTCCATCGATTTAACCTAAGTTGACCTTATGGCAGTGATTTGTGGTAAACTAAGGGTCACTGTCAGTAGGACTAGTTTTAGAATTTCAAAGTATATATTTGCGGAACAATTGTGGTGTTAAACTTAAAACATAAAAGTAGAAAAAAGGTGATAAGTGCTAATATGTTATGCATCATCACCGAATTAGTGATCTTTAATTAACTGGTTTTAATAAAAGATGATTTATATTCTAACTTTAGAACTAATGGACTATTACACAAGGATCCACACAATTCGAGTTCAATTTCTTCCAAAAAATCAGTAGTGATAATTATTAATTTTTTTAAGTTAATCACTAATTCACCATCTATAATGTTTGAAATTTTAGTATTTGTGGCGTTTATGTTCATCCAATGATTTTTCCGCAAAATTATTTTGAAATAAAATTAACGTCATAAGAAGAGTGAAAGAGAGACTACCATTTTCATCGATATAAATTTGAGGATTGTTATAATGTTGCTTTATATACTCCAAAACTCCTGCCAGGCCCCAGGGTGCTATTGGATACTGTATCAAACTAGAGAATCAACGACATACTAGAGAATTTCCATACATAAATTTACCAAAAAAAATGTAATATTCCAGTTTTTACCTCAAATTTCGACGAACTAAATTCCGGAGCTGCCACCACATAGGGGAGGAAAAAAAAAAGAAAGCTCCAATGAGTCAATAAAATTGAAAACCTGCTGCAGTTAGAGGTATTTGAACCTCAAGTGACTGATTGGTTCAGTAAAATAGAAGGTATTGAATGGTCAGAATTCTAGGTACAACTATTGAATACAATTATAGATGTGTAAATACTATAACGTTGAAGACAACCTTAAGCAGTGCAACTAATATAATTCTGTTGATGATAAATTTTATTTTAAGAAACAAAGAACTTCGATGAATATCAGAAAAAGTACACATAAAGATAACAAAGGTGTCCTCATGAATCAAACATCAAACAAGCAACAGACAAAACTAACATCAAGATCCGACGATGTGGACCTAAGACTGCTCCCAGTTTCACAAATTAACAAGTCTGCAACAGCGAATATCCCCACCCGCAACAAATTAGAAAAGTTTTTGAAGTCTTTTGTTTGGAAAGTTAATCACTCATCCTTGGTACCTTCCTCCTTTAAAGGTTCATCTGTTCCTATATATCTATAAAGTCCATGTAACAGCTTGCACAACCACCTTCAATAATGCCTTGCACCTGTTGTTCTTCCAATTAGAATACCATTCAACAATTCTGCGACTGAAAATTTATACCAAATGCTAAATAAGTACGTGCAATGCAAAATCAAGATGATCTAAAGACTAAATTCCTTCCTACAAAGCACGCAAAATCCTGGGACAAGTTTATATTCTTCTATGTATCAAATTATAAGAATCAAGTTTACCAAGCTGTAGTAGCCAACTAAACGCTTGAATTTTAGCAGGTAAACCAAAGCCTCACAAATGAAATAGAAGGATGGAAAAAGATTGTTTACTGATCAACGTCTTAAAGAATGATTTATAGGAAAACAACTTAGCTCCCTCCAATTCACACACCGTCTCTCTGAGGCCACTCGCACAACCTTACCCAATCTAACCAAGCCAATAACTACACGGTCACCCCCAACTCTCTTTCACTAGGTTCTCTAACAAAGTGAAAATTCCAAGAGATTGTTTCAAATTCAAGGGAATACAAAGAGGAAGTTGCTTCATTGTAAGACGTAAAGTTTTATAGCGTTTAGGAAAACAACCACACATCCTCCCAAAATCTTACCTCCTCCCATCCCCCACTTTACACATACTAGGTGCATTAAACTCCCCTTATAGTGACTTAATGGTCTTCCATTATAGATCACCCTTGCAGCATCACCAGTCTCCTAACCACCGGACTTGCAGCCATATTTTCTTCAATCACGCTGCTCCATAATGTATTTTGCTCCCTCAGAAAAGGAGCGCCTTCTTATGAGGAACCAAATTATCAAATGCTAAACCTCATTTATCCTTTGGTATGCATACTTGCTCCCAAGCTACAAGGTAAGGTGAATTTTTTAATCACACCAACCCCATGGAAAATCTATGATCATCTTCTCAATGACCACAGATACTCCTGCCCGGATCCTAAAAATTGTCAAATAGTAAACCAAATAAGATGAAAGTACCTGTTTACTAAGTCATGATCAACCATGACTAAATATAATCATCAAAGATTATTTTTTTCCAAACGATTCCTAGCAGTCGAAAAAGAAGGAAGAGCACTTCTCTCTAAAATCATTTTTCACTATGTATAACACCATCTCTGGCTCATATTTTGTTGTTATTGTTATCGTTTGGATTATTTTCGTAATTACCCTTGAACTATGTATCATATGTTATTTTGTTCCTTGCTCTCATAAAACTAGACAAAATACCCCTTAACTATAGAAAAACAGGTCAATGTACCCTTTTTCGTATAATCCCGTTTATAAATCCAATGGACCGCTGACCTTCCTTCATATTAATGATTTTTATTTGAAAAATGAGTTTTAGGGACTGAAAATTGACTTTTTAAAAGATATATTATAATTGATAAAACAAATTAATTTAAACAAGCTAAAAACAAAAAACCACAGCAACATTTGTCCGACCCCAGCCACCTATCCTCCCCATCCCCAATGAGAACGCCATTTCCCCAGCCCCACCTCTCCCTGTCGTCCTCCACCCAACCTGCTCCCCATCCCCAGTCGCGCCACCACCACGACGAGACCACCCTCCCCCAACAGAAGCCACACCCTCACCCACACCCAAGATTTGGAATTTGATGGTTGATGAAGGGTTTAAGCTGGATGTCGGCGCTGTTGAGAGGATGATGGAGACGTTTTCTAAGACGAATCGCTTCGATGAGGCGTTGAAGCTATTCAGATGATGAGGTTGAATAGGATGGAGGATTTGGGGCTTTCGAGTTATAGGCTTGTGATCAAGTGGATGTGCAAAAGGGGTAAGATTTCGCAAGCATATGTGATGTTTGAGGAAATGTGAAGTGTTGATAATTTGACTGTGGGGTCTTTGGTTTTGGGTTTGTAGTGAGAAGCACAGTTAGGGAGGGTTATTAAGGTTGGGATTGAGAAACCGTATAAAGTGTTTACCTTGGATTGATTAAAAGGGCTTTTGAGATGGGCAGACTGTGGTGGCTTCATGGTGGGGATCAGCAGCGAAGACGACACAACAGGGTGGGTGGGGATTTGGGCAAGCTATTCTTTATTTTTTGTTTTGATATTTCTATAGGTTTGATTAAGACCTAATACCTTTAATTAATTGTTGATGATATGCTACATCAACAAGTCCGTTAAGTTATTAATTCAATACCAGTTTAACAAAATAAAATAAGGTACATAGTCGATTTATGAAAATAATCCTTATTATTATTTTATTGTTCTAACAATAGGCTTATTGTTATTGTTATTCTACTTCTTCTTATTATTATTATTGTCATTGTTATTGTTATTGCTATCTCTGTTGCTGTTGTTATTGTAATTGTCATCGTTATTGCCATTGTCATGGTTACTGTTTTATGCTTGTTATTGTTGTTATTGTTATTATTGTTATTTATGATCAAGGTTTTTTTTTTTTTTTTTTTTTTATTTTTTCCCTATGGTTATACCATGCTGTTCAAGTTACAAATCCTAAACTGTTTTGACTTTGATGCATGTAAAACTGTTCAAGCAAAAGAGGCATACGGAACATTTGTATTCTCATGTCTGCCACAACGTCCCTGTTTTCCGCCTGAAGGGTGCTAGGTCTGTTCTTGACGGACATTCCAAAGTAATAATTCAGTCCTAAGAAGTCGAAGGAACCCCTAACGCTTTCGGATTCTTGGATGGTGAAGGCCGGAATCCTTGAGCCTGCATTCTTCTTCATTAAATCAGGGTAATCTCCAAATACCAAGGGATGGAAACACCTGTAACATAAAGTGGAATATAAGTTCTCAAAGGCATCGCAAAAAGGCAATCTTGATTTTCCACTACTGGTGTGATAGAGAGGATTATGTTAATTGTATGTTGAAAGTGTAAGGACATTGCCTGTTGACAAAGACCACTAAAATAAAATAAAAAAAAAAAAAAAAAAGACTAAAGAGGAGGAGATGGGGGGAAGGGGGTAATTTGTAACTTACCAACCAAAGAAAAATTCATTTGCTCTTTCAGTAGCAAGTTCATCATCACTGTTGTCGGTTAGAGGGGTAAACCAAAAAGAAAGGATGTTGAATCCTATAAATCCATGTTGATTGTCCTGCATTGCCCAAATATTCTTCTTCAGTTATCAACATTTATGATATATGCTTTTTCTTAGTTGGAAATTTTAAATATTCACAATCAGATCAAACACCAATACTTAATGAAAATTGAGCAAGATAACCAAAGAATGTCTTGTCGAGCTTATAGGATCAAAGAGGAAATTGACTTTGCACACGTATAGTTGACATTGGAGGTTCAGGAGCTATTGATCAAACTATTTCCATGGTTTGATACGGAAGAGCTTGAAAATTACCTTGTACTTTCTCTCATACAATCGATAAGCGGATGCGTGTGCCAACAAGATATGATGAGCTGCAAGGTATGGCTCAGTTGTGGAGTTTCCTTTGGAGCAATAACCATATGGAATCGAACATCGTCCAGGTGGTAGAGCTCCCATGTCATAACCCGCCAATACAAACACATTGGGTTCATTCATGGTAGTCCAATGTTTAACTCTATCACCAAACTCTCTGAAGCACACATCTGCATATTCCAAGAAGTCTTTTCTGCATCCACATAAATGTTATTAAAACATGTCAATTGCCCAGTTTTCTATTATTGGCTTAAAATTTACCAACAAGATCTAGAGACATACACAATCTTGCGACTAACCCAGCCTCCGTACTCATCTTCAAGTATCTGTGGGAGATCAGAATGGTGTAACGTAACATGTGGTTGGATTCCTGGTTGATGAGAAACAAGCGATGTTAGCATTATATCGGGTCTATCTTACAGGGCAAAAGTAAAAAGAAACTCATATATCGCATGCTGGTATTGACCATGGCTGACTAATTCATCGATGAAGTTGTTGTAAAATTCTAAACCCTTGGGATTTACAGGTCCTCTTCCATCTGGAAAACAAAGAATGATCAATGTGTTAGAAAGTGAATCAAAAATCAAATCGATTTTTTGCTTACTACACAAGTAATTTAGTTTGTTGTGATCATACTTGGGATAAGTCTCGACCATGAAATGGAGAATCTGTACGCTTCTAAACCTGTCTCGGCCATAAGTCCAACATCTTCCTGCAAGTGACTTTCTATGGACTCTTAGAAATGCATTGATCACAGTCTCACCACAACACAAATGTGTGGTTTGAACCAAACCAGCCTAGATTTTAGTTGGCTTTTAGGTCATGATCGCATAGGGGTAGAAAGAAGTAAAATATTTTATTTACAGTGATAAAAAAAAAAAAAAAGATTAATGCATTGACTTTAGAAAAATCATTTTCATCCACACAGGGTTAAAACATTGAGATCCAATCTAGAGCCGGTAATTTCGGATACGGCACTATGACACGATACGAAAATAACACCATATAAATGGGTTTGAACCGCACGATTATTAATTGGATCATAAATGGATTGACACGAATAATACGAAGATAAACGTGTTGGATTCATGCTAGCACGTTTAACACGCTTTAATACGTTTAATTAAACGTGTAGTAAACGTGTCAATACGACACGACACAACCCGCCCGTTTATAGCATATTAAAAATTAAAATAAAAAAAATTATGATTTTGCAATTCTAAGGATTATTAATTGGATCATAAATGGATTGGCACGAATAATACGAAGATAAACGTGTTGGATTCATGCTAGCACGTTTAACACGCTTTAATACGTTTAATTAAACGTGCAGTAAACGTGTTAATACGACACGACACAACCTGCCCGTTTATAGCATATTAAAAATTAAAATAAAAAAAATTATGATTTTGCAATTCTAAGGATTTGAACCTTGCACCAAAAAAGTATTTTATTGAACTTGTCTCCACTACACTAAATGATAAAGTAGTATAAAATAAAAGGTTTTAATTTATTTATTATGATTTTTGACACTTATAAAAGTTAAAATGAAAAAAATTTATGCTCTTGCAATATAAGGAATCGAAACTGCACTCAAAAGCCACATTTTCACGCTTGCCTCCACCCCTCCTAATTCTCATTTTATACAAAAGAATAGCTTTTATTTTATTTATTATTTTTCTGCTATGTTTTGACAAAAGTCCTACATCGGAAGAAAACCAAGAGTTTTGCCTCGAGTCCTCTATATAAGGACTTTCTCCTATAAGCTGAACGTCAGCTAATGATAACGAAGCCTCATGGCAATAAGATAATTTTCTTGAATCCGATTCTAAATATTGGATTTGAGGAAAATTTGTAGTTTGAAACGTTTAATAATTTAATGATAGGAAAGATATAAACATAAACTTATAATTTAATAATAGGAAAGGTATAAACATTATAAACATTATATATTTTGCTGGAAATGATGGTTATGTTTAAAATCTAATATAATATGATGTTAATGTTTGTAATTTTTTTTAATTTTTTGGGTTATAAATGTTATTATAATTGTGTTAATTTGTCTTATTAAATAATCATGTCGTGTTATACGTGTTAAGAGCATGTTGTGTTTGTGTTAATAATCATATCGTGTTATACGTGTTAAGAGCGTGTTGTGTTTGTGTTTTAAGTACGTTTATTAATCGTGTTTGTTGTTTTATATAATCGTGTCGTGTTGTAATTGTGTTGACACGAACACGGTATATAACACGATTTATTAGCCCTAATTTAATCTAGTTTATAGTTTATTTTTTAGATTGGATAGGATTTTAACCTTGCATAATTAAAGAGTGCTCTTAACTTTAACATCATGAAACTACATAAAGAAAAGGATAACGATGGTAAAAAAAGAAAAAAAATATAATTATAATGATTAAAAATGAGTCAAGCTTTCTGTAGAACCAAACCTTGTATTTATGATATCCATCACATGCTATGTCTCCCGTGTCTTCTTTCATGTGCCCTGAACATTAAGAAACTTTCACTCAGAAACTTGCGCAGTGACGATACTTTGCTAAAAGGTCATAGAGACTGATATCTCTTTTTTATTCACTTACTCTTTAGACATTTTTGAACAACCATCAAATTAGTTTTAGTGGCATTTTGCCAACTTTGACTGTATTTTGGATGACATCGTAATATACCTACTCTCACTTTTTTTCTTTTTTTCTTTTTAATTTTAAGTATAACTAAGGAAAAAAGTCCCGAAGAACTACTTTTTTTGTTAGAGAATTTGTGGCAAGCTTTAAGAGAAACGACAAACTTTTTTTGGTATAACTAACGAAAAAAAAGTCCCAATAACTTTCTTTTTTTTTCTTTTAGTACTTATCCTCAGTTTTTCACCCTTAACAGTCACATCTCTCTTAGTTTGATCTGAAAGGAATTTAATAGTACAGAAATAGAAACACGAATCTTAAAAAAAACCTTTTTTTTTCTCTTTATGAAAAGCTACGGATAATCCCTCCAGAAAAATAATAAAACTTCTGTCATATCAATTAAAATAAGATAAAAGAAAAAGAAAGGAGAACTAGTTAACCATAAGAACCGACTGTATTATTAGCACCAAAAACAAACAAAAAAGAACCAACCAGCTTTGGCAAAGGTATCCCATATGCTTGGAGTCCTTCCATCTTCGTTTGCAGCTCCCTCTGTCTGCTCAATACAAACAAAACAAAACAAACCACAAAAAAAAAGAATCTAAACAGCTCCACATCCTCAAAACCTTAAAAACTCAAGGAACATATCATTATTGATTTTTCTACAGTCAGAAATTGTTGAAAAGTCAGATGTTGATCAAAATTAACGGACCTGATAAGCTGAGGAGGCAGCACCAAACACAAAACCATCTGGGAAATCATCTCTGCTAACGTTTGCGTTCCCAATCCCACCACAAACTGTCACTCTTAACTCCAAGCTCACAACAAGAGCAAATAGTGAGAGAGAGACGCCCCACATCTCTACTCTTAACTCCACCTTATCAGTTCGCTTGGGAAACTCCCCCATAACCATTCCCATTTATTTGGCAAGTTTTACGCTAGACAAGCCAATCTCGCTCTACCAATACAGCATAAATGTTTTAATTTTTACTTGTTTGATTAACTTTTTTACGGTTTAATATGTTGACTGAAAGTAGTTTTTTTTTGTCATGTATTGTAAATTTTTAACTAGAATAATCACAAATTAGACCGTTAAAATCTTGATCCAATGGCTAAAACTCTCTTCTTTCTAGTGAAACAAAATTGTAATCCTCTAAGAATTTCCTATTAGTTTACTTGTCCACAACGGCGTATAGGGATGGCATGACACTCTTGTATTTTACGTGAGTCAGAGGCTTTTTTTTTTTTTTTTTGACCAAAAACTTTGACGCTTCATAAAGGCTGTCGTCGATGCTGACGATTTTGGCTCCATAATTGCAATTTGTTGGCTTTCTGGTTGCGGAGGATATTGAATTGTTTCAATTTGTGGGCCCAGTAGAAGATTCTAATGGTGTTGAGACCATCCTTTTCAACATTTCTCGGTTCTGCTTCGGAGGATATTCTCCCCATGTGCATCAGCTCTGCAAGGTGTACCGTTGAAAGTGCGCTTTGATTTTTATTTTTTTTGGCTTTTAATTTGTGTTTTGTTTTTTTTGTTTTTTTTTTTTTTTGAGAGATATGGCAAGAAATAATATATTTTAATAAACCATTAGAAAATAAGGTCATATATTTTAAAAATGTATAAATAATAGCATATTTGGTATAAATAAGAACACAAAAAAGACCAACTACCGTTAAAAGCCAAGAAATAGATATGATTTCAAAACATTATTTCTTTCTCTCTCCTTTCCTTACTTTTTTCTTTCTCTCTCTTTCTCTCTCTCTCGTTTCTCCGAGTGGCCATCACTCTCCGACACGAATTTGGACCAGAGTTGTCTCTGTTGGGATATCACCAAAAGATCGCTGTTGATCGCAATGGCTTAGAACCAATGATGACCGAGATTAGTTGGCATTGCTCCAACAGAATTAGAGACAGAAAATCGCACGTAGCTATGTCGCTCAAGGTCCGTCAAAGTTCGAGTAACATCATGAGACCTTCTTCTTCGTCAATGATGTCGGAGAACTAGGGAGGGCATCGCAAAGAGATTGGGCGGAGTTTGATGGAGATTTGTACATCAATTGAGAGTCGATGGAGATTCAACGCTGTCAGAGCCCTGTGCTGTTGAAAAAATAGTACGCAACAGATATTTTAAAATTTTTATACCAGAGTATTTTCTAAAACATAAGCTTAACACGCTATATGCATAAACTAACTAGATCTTACTAACTTTATTTGTCGAAGAACTTCTGCAACCGATGAAGAGAAAAACATTCTAGAAGAGCCTCAGCCAATTAGTCTTTTTTACTATTCTCTATCCACGATCAGAGTGCATATGGGCGTACAACATACATCTCTTCCCCAATGACTCTCTTTGCAACAAATTAAGAAATACCCAAAACTATCGCTCGTGATTTGTGAACAATAGCTCTTCAAGGGAGTTTCAGAGACTCATCGAATAGAGTGCTCACTCTTGATCTCTCAACTAATCTAAATGATTATGAAGTCTCACTCCCCTTTTATAGAGGTTAGACCCAAGGGTTAGTTCTTATCAGATAAGGCCTCAAAAATTTGAATCTAGATTTATATCTGCTAAAAATGCTTAAAAACATGAGATCAGATTTTTTCTCCGTAGGCAGGCCGAACTGGCAGATCAACCTGTCGAAATTCCTCCATCGGCAGGCTGAACTTGAAGATCGGCCGGCCGAACTTACGCTAAATGATCCTTGTGAATCTTTTATTTCTCATATGAGATTCTTAGGATAAAGTATCAGTTTAATTCAAATAACCCAATAGAGAAGTTATCAAATTAAAACAACCATATCTAGATAATCTCTAGGAAAATAAATATTACGGATAATTCAACAAGTTTATCTTTAATTAATTTACAAAATTAATTCAACTGATAAACAGACATGAATTATCTGATCCTATCGAATTTCAGTCAATCTAATAATTTAACATAAGTCACCAATTTATTAGAAATTGTAGGATTTATTATAAGTTAGCAAAGACGACCTGATAGACCTATATAGTTCAAGCTCTTGATAATTATGAAACCTAATATCCTAGATATACATTTCATAATTATCAATACTAACGTTACTCCACCAAAAGCTTAAAGTTACACTCTCGAACTATATAAAATTACGAAGCCCGAATGGCTAAGTTTTCATGACATATTATAATGTTTCATATCCCCATAGGATTATCCATAATTGGCTTAAGGATAAATTCTATCTTACTTTCTTGATTATTTTTCTCTTACATTTCATTGTCTCATCATCGAAAAACTTACTATCCAAAGACAGTATACCATTCAGTTATACGTTTATATATAAATGGTTGAGCACTCCAGTCTTTCAATTACAAGATAACGCATATAAGAGGATATCATCGACTCCTAAAGGGGAGCCATGGATTCCGTATCTATGAATAACAGGTCTACGCTATTAAGAGTTATGTCTCCAACATACCTGTAATGACCGAAAAAATCCAGAAATTAATAAGTACGATTAATTAAAGATTTTTCTGTAATTACTAAGCTGAACACTTGAGAAAATATAAATTTAGCATTTATTAACATGCAAATTTGAATGTTTTACTAGCCGTAAGACCTTAGAGATAAATAATGTTATGAATACACAAATTTATGTGCTTTATTTATGGAACATGTAATAATGTAATGTTATGATAGTACATTAAAATAATTAAAAACAATTATTTAATGTGCTAAACCAAGAGTTTATGATTTATTAATTTCATGCACGAGCCAAGAGATGATGTTATTTGGCAAAAAGTGGAATTTCCAACTTACCATGACTATGTGGAAAATTCCTATGTAATATCAGTTTAATATGAGAAACCTAGATCAAGGATGATCATTGGCTCAACACCCAAAATTCCAAAACGAGGAGCCTAAAGCTTAAGTGCGCAAGTATTGGTCTCAATTCTTACGAGATCACAAGTCATGACAGGAATGCACCA